>SRPY01000137.1:0-56930 GCA_018360145.1 Claviceps africana
TCGAAACGACCAACCAAGAAAAAAAAAAAAAAAAACAGGGGCAAGGGCAATAAAAAAATAAGAATGAAAAGAAAACCCATTTATTCCTCCGTCATGTCCATGTCTCCATTCACCCGCACCTTCAACCTCCTCTTCTCGCCACCAAACACCTCCGTCTTGCGCTTCGCAACACGCACGTCCTGTGCCGCCTCCTGATCCACGTCCATGGCGACGTCGCCATCCTCGGCGGCAGCCTCCCTGAGACGACGCAGCTCGCTCCCGCGCATGCGCGGCAGCAGGTGCTCGTTCTCGGCCACCAGTTTCCGCGCCTGGGCGAGCTCCCTGGCCCTCTTGCCGAGCATGCGCTTCTTGTAAAAGGCGCGTTCCCGGCGTGCCCTGACCTCGCTGACGCGCGCCATGGCCTGGATCGTCTTCTCCATGAGATCGCGGTTGTACCGGACGGGGACGTTGCGGCGGGCGCTGAAGAGGAGCGTGCTGTCCACCGTCATTTCCTTGCCGGCCTTTATGCGCGAGGCCTTGGTCCACTTGAGCTTGTTGGGGTTTCGGCGGTGCTTGAAGTTCTTGTGACATTTACTCCGGCTGGAAGAGGGGGAAGGGGGGGGGGGTTTGTCGTTAGTACAGGGGACGTTTTCGGGAGCGGCATGGTGAGGCTGGAAGGAAGAGGGCAGTCTGCAAATACCAGAATCGAAATGATCGTCCTGTCAAGAGTCCCCGTCGTTAGCCTTTCATGATTTGCCTGCGTCTTGTTCCTCGAGCAGAGTTCTTTGACGGGGGTGGGAGGGCGATGTACCATCGTTGCGGTTGAATACGATTCCCTTGCTGGGAAAGGTCGGGCGACCACAGAAATAACACGGATCGACTCTCATCTTGTGCGGCGGGTTGCTATCTCGACCGTCGATAGATGCGAATCTTGGTCGGAGATGGAAAAAAAAAAAAATGCCCAGGCCTGGACGGACACGGCCGGGATTGGATGGCCCAGCCGTGGCCAGCTTGGGGGGGGGGGATTTTTGCCAAGGCGGCGTGGAGAGTGGGCTGGGTCCCTGTGGCGTTGTGGCGCTGCGCCGGAGCCCAAGCGGATAAACTCTATCCGTGCGCGGCGCTCTCATTGGTGCGCCGCATCGTCTACGACAAAACCACGAGGAGACGACCATGGGGAACTTGCACAAGGCGAGAACAAAAGCCAGCTAGCTTCCTGACTGTACAGCGCCGGTGTACCTCGTCCGTCAGGTCAAGTCAAGATCCGTGCAAAGAGTTGACATGTAAACACCATACAGGCGAGAAGGACCCTACTGGGCATCCGTCTACACCGAAATCCCACCTTCACAGAACGACACGGTCGTCAACGTCAGCGCACCATGCCCATGTCCTAAACGCCCATCACACACGATGCGTGGAATGCGCGGCAGCACCAAACGCCCATGAATACACGTCTCTAAACAGCGCTCAGCTTGAAATTTTTTTTTTTAATTTTTTTTTTGGCTATATTAAATTACCGAGCGTGTCCCACCCCTTTCCTTCCGCCGTAACCGCGCAACACGGCTGATGTGAAGATGTAAATGGCGAGGAATGATATGCCCTTCTTTTGACTTTTTGTTGTTGAAAGTTGTCATTTTCTGCGCTGCGTCAATGGGGTTTTAGCATAAAAAAAGAAAGAAGGAAAGAAAGAAAGAGGAAAAAAAAAACAGGTATTTTGAAAAAAGTTTTCTTTTTTTTTTTTTAAAAAAAAAGTCAATTTCCTGTGCTCATCGAACCCTTTCCGTGTACGCCTTCCATGCCGCAGAGCGGTAGCGCTCCGCCTCTCCCTCCGGGTCCCCCGCCTTGAGAATGCCGCGGCCAACAATGACAATGTCGGCGCCGGCCAGGCCGATGATCTTCTGCGGCGTGTTGTACTGCTGGCCCTTGCCGTCGCCCTGGACGGCAGCGTCCTGATCCTCATCCTCGGGGGGAAGCTGGCAGCCCGGGGTCATGTGGATGAAGTGGTCGTCGGGCTCCGTGTTGAGGCTCTCCTGCGAGACGTAGCCCATGACAAAGGCCTTGTGTTCGCGCGCGGCCTCGACGCAGGCCTGCGTGTACTCCCTGTTCATGAAGTTGCCGGCCGAGGACATTTGCGCGAGGATGAGGAGACCGCGCGTCATGGGCGCCTCTTCTATGCCCGGGAAGAGGACCTCGTCTCTGGTGCCCTTGGTGCCCTTGGTGGTCAGGCGCGGCGAGTTGACCGTCTCGTACTGCTGCGTGACTGTCGTGACGGAGACGATGCTCCCCTTACGACCATCGTCCTGCCGTCGGCGCATCTTGTCCTCGAAGTCGTCGTCGTCACCGTCGTCTTGGTCGTCGTTGTCGCTGCCGCGGCCGTTGCCCGAGTCGGCAGTCCGTCCGCGGCGGCGGCCGGCACCGGCACCAGCACCGTCGTCGTCGTTGTCGTCAAAGTCTTCGGTCGTGGGGGTGCCGACCGTGACGGACGTCTTCACCTCGTACGGGTACCGCTCGAGCCATCGCTTCGCGGCGTTGGCCAGGGAGGTGACGGAGGCCTTGCCGGGGACCATGTTGACGTTGATGATGTGCGCCCACTCGACGATGCGGGCGGAGCCGCCCGTGTACTGCAGCTCGACCGTGTTGCCAATGTCGCCAAACTTGCGGTCTTCGAATATCAGGAAGCCGTGGCGTCGGGCCAGCGACGCGAGCTTGGCGCCCGTGCCCGTCTGGGGGTGGAAGTCCCAGCCCGACACCATGTCGTGATGCGTCTTGAGGACGACAATGGACGGGCCGAGCTTGTCGGCCAGGTAGAGGAGCTCGCGAGCCGTGGCGACGTCGGCGCTCAGGCAGAGATTGGACGCCTTGAGGTCCATGAGCTTGAACAGGTAGGCATTGAGCGGGTGTGTGGCCGTCTGGGATCTCGAGGCGTACGTAGCCTTGAGAGTATGGTGCGGCGCCATGGTGGCCACGTCGCGAGAACCCGGGCTTTCCTTCTTTCCTTCTTTCCTTCTTTCCTTCTTTCCTTCTTTCCTTCTTTCCTTCTTTCCTTCTCTCCTTTGTCCCCCCCGTCTGTCTTTGGCGACTACTTTTTCTCTCCCCTCGAGCCGAGGAGAAAACAAGGTGGAGTTGTCTTTCTCGAGAAATGGCCGACCCCAAGGGAGCAAAACGAGGGTGGACGTCTCTGAGCCTCGTCCCCGGGAACCTCGTTGCACAGACGCGCGAATATCGAAATCGCGAGGTAGAATATCGCCGTGACTCGAAAGGTTAGTCGCTTTGTCGTTGTAATTCGGACGGTATGATCTAGAGTTGTACGTGTTTCTTTCCTTCCTTTCCTTTCCTTTTTTTTCCGGGGGGTTTTTTTTTTTTTTTTTTCCAACAAGAGCATGGAACGTGACAGTCACATGGAGCGGGGTTCGGTGGGGCCGGTGCCGCGTTTACCGCCGGTGCAGCACATGCTGTTTGTGTGTGTTGTATTTTAACGCCCGGGGCGTCCCGCTAGGGCAACGGGCGAAGCACATTGTACTGTTGGCAACAAGGGGAGAACCTAACGGCTAATGAATGCGATGCGGAGGGTCGCAAGTAAATCCGAAGCGTTGTACACCAAAATTGTGCGGCAAAAATGTTCGGGACTAGTTGCTGCGCTGTTCTATCCGTTTTTTTGGTGCAACACATGCACGTCCGCCCGCGCCGCACAACCCAACCGCAGCCACCTTTTGCAATAAAATAAAAATTAAAATAAAATAAAATAAAAACGAGATTTTTTTTTTGAGATTTCTTTTAAACAAAAACAAGAGCAACCTTATATTCATGCCCCCTATGTCGTAAACCGAGGACCCTTAAAAGATGGTACCCGCGTCCTCCAAAATCGCACCCTGGTCCAGAGCCCATGATATCCCCTCTGTCGGGTTTCTCCGCGCGACGGAGCAGTTCTATGAACGTCACGGCCTTTGGGCAGGAACGCCCATTTCCTTGTGTACGATACAAAGGGAAAAAAAAGAAGAAACAGAAAAACGAAAAGGAAAAAGGAAACTACATAAAGAGAAAGAGGGAAAAGAAAAGAAAAGAAAACTCCCATTTTTTTGCTAAACCAAGTGATGACGGTCCTTCCCATTCCTCTCCAAGCACGTTTCTACTCCCGAGCCGCAACGGACCTTTTCTCCCCATGCTGCATCTTGTTCCGTGATGAAAATCGTCTTTTCCTGCCAAGCGCAAAAAGCACGTCGGTTGTACGACCCGTGAATCTCCTTGTCCGGACATCCGTCCTTTTCCCTTGCCCGCCAATCCCCGGATTAAAAAAAAAACGAAAAAAAAAAAAAAACCCCACGTTTCCGTCCATCACTGCATACAGTACACGTCGGCCAGCGCGACCGAGTGAGCCGAAATGTTGCTCCCCGTATCGTTGCGACATGTAATGACGGGCGTCGTCACGAGCGCCACCCGCCAGTGCTTGGCCTGCAGCTCCGAGGGCTCCAGCGCCGGCCAGATGGGCAGCATGCTCTGCGAGGAGAAGCGCGCGCCCACCTCGGGGAAGCGAAAGTCAAACGTCAGCCGGCTGGTCAGGATGCGCGACGACAGGTCCCACGCGTGGTCGGCCACCTGCTCGAGGTCGCGGTGGGCGTCGGCCGGGTTGTGCAGCCGGTTGAGCAGGGGCTGCAGCAGGGAGAGCAGCGAGGCCGTCATGTCGGCGACCTTGGCGGCGTGGAAGGCCGGGGGCTCGGTCCGGATGATGGCCTCGATGAGATGGGCCTGGCGGTCGAGGAGCGGCTGGCGGTGCGCCGATGGCTGGCCCTGCGTCTGTTCCAGCTCGCGCTCGACGTCGAGGAGCGGGAGGGCGAGGGCGTCGTCGGACGAGTTGGCCCAGGCGGCCGGGGTCCAGACGCGGTTGACAATGTAGTCGATGATGACGCGCGTGACGAGGCAGCATTTGGGGTTGTCTTCGCGGAGGTGGAGATCGAGGTACGACGTCGCCTCGCGCGCCGAGAGCGGGTGGTAGGTCGCCAGGAGGACGGGCCAGAGGTGCGTGGCCGACATCTTCATGGCCATGGCCGGGTCGGGTATGTTGGCGTGGCGTTCGACAAAGGCGCGGATGAGGGCGTAAAAGTCCATGATGCTTTCGTTCCACATGGCCACGGAGCGCTCCGTCATATGGATGAGGGGCCCGGAGAGGCTGCTGCGGAGAGGCCCGACGAGGGCGCCGCTGCTGGTCGAGGTGGACGTGGACGTGGACGTGGGCGCGGACGTGGAGGTCGTGTTGATGGCATTGTTGGCGTTGTTGGCGTTTGTGTTTGCCGTGGTGGTCTGCGAGGTTCGTCCCGACGGGGTGCCGAGGGCATACTCGGAGGAGCGGGCAAGACTGTGCTGGCCGTTCATGTCGTGGAAGCGTCCGTAGCGGCTGCGGCTGGTGGACGTCGGGGTCTGAGGCGGCAAGTATTCTCCTCGCGGTGGCGGCTGATGAGGGTGATGGCGATGAGCGGCAGCGGCAGCCGTAGCAGTAGCAGCCGCAGCAGCAGCAGCAGCATGATGATGATGATGATGATGGCCAAGCGCCGTGCCAGGCCGAGCGGGCACGCCATCCGCAAAGACGTGCGCAGAAGGATGAAACTCGTTGGCCGCGGGCCGGTATCGCGACGGGTGGTACGCCGCCGCCAACGACCTGCGAGGCGCAGCCGTCGCCCGGCTGAATGCCGAAGCACCGGACGTGTAGAAGGGATTCGGACCCGAGCCGGCACGGGGAGGCTGGACGGAGCCCCAAGCCGAGCCGCTGCTGCCGTGGCCGTGTTCGTGGCCGCCGCTCCCGCCGTTGTATCGACGATCATGGCAAAACGCAGACGGCGCACGAGGCGGCCCGGCCTGGAGCGGACCAAACTTGGGAGGAGCCACGGCATAGGGCCGGCTGTTGGCAAAGGGCTGGAAGACGCTCGGCGGACGACCCGGAGGAGGCCCGTCGCCGAGCGGCCGCGACGAGACGTCGTCCTCCTGCGGGCTGTGCTCGGGATACCGCGTACACGCGGCCTTCATGGACAGCATGGCCTGGCGAGCCGCCTCGTTGTTGTCCTGGACGGACCCTGCCAGCGTCTCGATGGCACGCGCGACCGACTGCGGATCGGGATGCTTCATGACCCAGAGGGATCGGCGGTTGTTGACCTGTTCCTCCAGATGGCGTATACTGTTTTCGAGGCCCTGGAACAGGGGGGGATCCATATCCGTCAGCGTTTCAATTCTGTCATGGGAACGTCTTTGCCTGCTGTCTGGCCCGTCCCTGCCAGTTCAGATGGGGTAGAAAAGAAAAGAGAGAGAGAGAGAGAAAAAAAGAGACAGAGGCAGTGATACATACCTTGATAATGTCGTCTCTTGGATCGTTCTCACCCTCCTCCTCGGCCTTTTGCTTCAAAGCCTTGACATGCCCCGTCAACTCGTGCAGCTCGCCCATGACGCTCTGCAAATTCCCCTCGGCCTGCCCACGCTTGGCCTTCTCGGCCTCGAGACCCGCCTCGAGGTCCCGGATCGTCTGCGCCTGGTCCTCCATGTCGGCCTTTGTCAGGCTGGCCTCGAGCCCCATCCTCGCAATGGCCTTGTCCGTGTCCTCCTGGTCGAGCGTCAGGTTGATCAGCGCATCCACCAGCTGGCTCGTCTCCCGGCTGACGACCTGCCCGACCTCCTGGAGCTGGCCGACGATTTCGTTGGACTCGTTGGCCGACACGCCCGGCATGCGGCGGAGCGACTGTTGGATCTTGACGAGAATCTCCTGGATGAGGCGCGACTTTTCAAACGCGGGCTGATCCGGGCGAGTTGGTTAGATGGAAAAGAAAAGGGACAAGGAGAAAAAGAGAAGACGCGGTTGAAAAAAAAAAAAAAAAAAAAAAAAAACAGAACAAGGACGAGAACGAGAACGAGAAAATGAAGACCACAATTCTCCGGCTCGTCTCCATATAAAACGGCTCTCCATTCCCAGCGCCGACTTACATGGTTGTGCGACAACTGCCGGATCCTCTCCGACCGGGCCGTCCCCGAAAGGGGCGTCGAAAAGTCAACAGAAAGCATCGCGCTCGCGGCCTCCTCCCCTTCTCCTTCGTCTCGACCGCCCCCAAAGCGTGCGTCTTCCCGCCGAGATTCTTCCGCTGAGCCGGTTCCGAGAGAAGGTGTCTTTTCTTTCGAATCCGTCATGCTGCATTGCCTCGCGCGAGCGCCAGGAAGAACGGGGGCATACGGCTCTTTTTCTTTTCGTTTCTTTTTCTTTTCTGCAAGGAAGCTACGCCATGGAAATGGAACAAAAAAGGGAGAAAAAAAAGAGGAGGAATGGTCCTGGGACTCCTAGGAAGACGATAGCATGCGAGAGGAGCGAGAAAAAAAAAAGGCCGTGAGTGGGTGTGGCGGCTATTGTTGCTCTGCGGTTGTGTTCTCTTTGTTGCTTGCGTTAGCGAGAGTCGAACTTTTCATGAGGAAAATAAAAATAAAAAATAAAAAATAAAAAAGGAAAAAGGAAAAAGGAAAAAGGAAAAAGGAAAAAGGAAAAAGGAAAAAGGAAAAAGGAAAAAGGAAAAAGGAAAAAGGAAAAAGGAAAAAGGAAAAGGAAAAGAAAGGAAAGAAAGGAAAGGGAGAACAAGACAAACGGTATAAAGAAAAAAGGGTCTGTCGTCTTGCACGTCAAGAAAGTGGCGTGTTGACAAGGAATTCGTCAACATGATATCAAGGAAAGCCCTCAGGGAAAGAGGAAAGAAACTACTCACCAAGAAAAAAAGAAAAAGAAGAAGATAAGCGCACATCCCAGGAAGGATAATTCGTAATGCGAAGGACGGGCAGGTGTGCGGGAGAAAAAAGAAGAAGAAAACAACCAGCAAAAGTAAAAGAAGAAAAAAAAGAGGAGCAGCAGGAGAGGATTCGAAATCCCGGTAGTGCCTAGAAGTAAAGCCAAGTAGCTGCGGGCGAGCGGCGAGGTATGCGCATTGTCGCGTCTGTCGAGGCCGAAGTGAGATGCAAGTGAGTTGTGCAAGAAGCGACGCGCGCGACGCATCGGCTGGTCTGGCGGTGCTTGGTGGCCAGCTGGCTGTTCGGTCCGCACGGCGAGCAGGCTCTTTATCCATGTATTGATTGGTTCATTGGTTCATTGGTTCATTGGGATTTTTTTTTGGCTTTGTTTACTCTTCACCGCCGGCTCACCTTGAGGGCTGTGAATCATTGTGCGGCCAGATTGTGATGCCTGGCCTTTGCTGCCACGAGAGTCGGGCGTCTGGCATCGCGGACTCACCTGTTGCAGACGACCATGTAGATTCATGGCCGCAACACAGGCCGGCGCGCACATGGAGTCGAAACATTCCCTTTGTCCTGAGAGCAAAGTATTAGACATCCCATATGGAGGTATATATATGTATGTATATTCTTTACCGACATGTATGGCGAGATCCAGATCCATGCTTACAACAGCCAAAACCAAAGGAGAAAAAGATACACAAAAAGTAACACAAATAGGAAATTACACAACATCAAACGATTCTCGGTAGAACTGCGTCAGCCGACTCTCCTTTGTACAGTGTCTGATCAGTGCTGCAACAGAACAGGGGAACCGAGTCGACAGTAAAGTAAAGCCTACAAGAAAGGTCGACCGTAAGTGGCTGCGTAACGTGTCAGAGGGAAATGGGGGAAGAAAATGCTGCAACCATCACGCGTAGCTGAGTGCTGTTCGTTTTCTTCTTCCCCCCCTTTTTTTGTCTCCAGGCATAGACGGACGTCACCTGTTGCCTTTTTCTCTTTTCATTTTCTCTCTTCTTTCTCACTTCTTTTCTTGATTTTTTTGTTAAAAAAAAAACGTCCTTGCCGGTCGAATAAATGGTGCCTACTTGGATGCAAGGATTATGACTTCCAAAAATGATGGGGGGGGGACAGAATTGTACATGGATGGCCCCCGTTGAGCTACTAGCTGGCTGCAGTCGACAGGTCATCAATGTCTGAAAAGTGCCAGGACGAACTGGCACATGGTGCAACGTGCTGAAGACAAGTCTTAGTGGCCTGATCATTCATTCCATGTTTGGCAAACTATACACTAACCTGTCGAGTACCTAGACGTTGAGCCGCGGCGGAAGCGCCGGCCGCTGTTAGCTTTGCTTAGATGGCTCTGGTTCGAGAGAAGAGACTGCTGTAGACAGCGTCAACAACATGCAACGCATTGATCATCCTGCCGCCAAAGTATCTTCCATTCAACCCCTTGATGGCGTTTTCTCCGCCCTGGACCTTGTCGAACTTGAGATAAACGTCACCCTTGGAATTGGGATCAACGGCAATGTGGACAACATGTCCATACTGCTTTTCGGCTTCGGCTCGAATGTCTTCCTCGAGCTCCTTGACCCAATCTTCCCCTTCCTCTCTGAAGAGCAAATTTTGTCAGTCACACTTGACTCCCAATAGATACCATACAAACGACGCAAGACGTTACGAAAAGAGCCGAGGGGGGAGGGGCTGGCCGGGCACTTACTCTTCGGGGTCAAACATATTGTGAAGTACCACACAACGGCTGGCCATGTTGACCTTGACGGGAAGCGACTTGACTTCGGTCTTGGGCTTCAGGACGGTCTGGTCTTCTCTCCCATTGGGCAGTTCATCGGTCCTGGCAAGTTTTCTCATCAATGCATCGCGGCTGTAGTTATTGAAGTTTACTCCTGCGACGTCGGTGTCGTCAAGAGCGCTTGCGCCCCCCGCCTTGTCGCTATCCCGTCCGCCAGCTCTATCAAAGGTAGACGCTTGTGAGCCGCGACCACCAGCTCCCGAAAAGGAAGAGCCCTGGAAATTGTTCTGTCCTTGAAACCTTTGCATCAAGTTGGCTGTGCTCTCAGGGGTAAACTTATCGTTGCCTAAACCGACTCGGATGGGTCGGCCTGCGAGGTCGAAGCCGTTCATCTTTTCCAATGCTTCGCGGGCCTGGGCAGCAATACGGAACCTGAAAAAAAATAATTAATTTTTGTTCCACTTCTTTCCTTCTTCCTTCTTCCTTTCCTTTCTTTTATTTTTTCAACTCTTGGCGCACTAGAGCAACAAGATGGTGGATGTAGGCAGTGGAATAAATCGACTTACTGAACGAATCCATAACCGCGACTGCGACCATTCTCATCCTTTTGCAGCTGAACATACTCGAGTTCGCCGAAAGGCTCAAAGACGGCTTGGAGATCTTGCTCCGTAACATTGAAATGAATATTCCCAACATATAAGCGGTGGAAAGGAACAGAGTTCGGATGTGCAACGGTCGTCTCGGTGGTACGAGCTTGTCGGTTCTTTTCAGCTTCTGTAAGCTTCACAATAATGGGAATACCTGCCAAGGGCTTTCCAGTAAGCTGAAGCGCCTTTTGCACAGTTTCTTCGCTTTTGAACTCAACATAACCGACTCTGGCAGATTGATTGTTAGTTGCCGAGTTTATCGGACTGAACACGAGCAAGATACAAGAGGCAGTACTCACCCCTTGGATCGTCCACTAATACGGTCTTTCACAATCTGAGCCTCGTTAACGGGACCAGCATTCTCCTCGAAGAACTTTTTCAGTTTGTCGCTTCTCAAGCGAGCGGCCAGTTGTTGAACAAACACAGTCCGGCTGTCCCGCTCATCCTCGTTGAGCTGCGGGGAACGAGATCGTTTACCAGGAGATCGGTCTCTAGCGCGACCATGGTCTCTGCGATCCGAGCGTTCTCGACGGTCCCTACGATCTCGGTCATCTCGGGGTCGATAGCGCCTACGAGGGGAGCGTGAGCGCGAGCGGGATCGTCCACCGCTGCGCCGTCCACGATAGTAATCGCCGTCCCTGTGTCGGCGTGAGTTGTAGCGATCTCTATCTCTATCCCGGCTTTCGCTGCGGCGTCTGCTACGGTGGCTCCCAGCATCACTGCGAGGGGTGGTCTCGCCAGGAGTGCCCTTACGGTGTCTTGGAGGGGTCAAGTCGCGACGATCGCGCCGTCGCCGATCGTGGTCTACACCTCTTTCGCGGTCGCGGCTGTCATCGCGACCTCGGGAACCATCTCGATCGGATCCGTTGCGGTCATGTCCATTTCGTTCGCTTCTGGCCGAGTCATCGTTCGGAGTACTTGCTTTCTTCTGCGCTGATGAGCTTTGGGCAGTAGCCTCAAGGAGGGCTTCCACATCTAGACCCGACATGATCACCTACTGTCTGTCCAGAGGGTTTTTTGGGAGGAGGGGAAAGGATGCCTGAGGGCGATGGTGGGCGCCAACTGTTTTACTTGAAAAGGGATGATTTTTTTCTTTTTGGTCAGGAATTTGAGTTTTGCGGTTTCCGAGACCGGAATGAGTTTCTGTACTCTGCAAAAACGTGCTCCGTGTGCCACTGACGATGAATCGAGATATCTCGGCCAATGGTGGAGAAAATGATTCTCGGGCTGCAGTGCAAGGTCGGCCATCTAGTAGAGGTCGAGAGAAATGTAGAGGTCACGTGACTCTTTCCGTTGGGGATTTCTGAGTGGCGGCATCAATCGGGCATTTACGCACCTGGGTTGTGATGTTGTGGGAAGCTTGGTTTCCATTCCTAGCCTCTGTGGGCGTGAGCTAAGCTAACTAGTCGAACCTAACCCGCATTACGTGATAGAGTGCCGCTAACTACTGTCATCGCCCTTAATAATACTAAATAATAAAGGGAAAATCGTAAAAAAGAGAAGTAAAAGATATATAAAACCTATCTTAAATTATCCTATTTTAAATATCTTTATAGTTATTATACCTTATTTATCTTTATAGTAATTATACTTTATTTTTAAACCTTAAGATTTTTAAATCTTAAATAGTTATATTACAATTATTATTCTTTAAATTTCTATTATATATATTATCTTTTAAATTTCTATTATATTTATTATTATATTTATTATATTCTAAAAGATATAAATAGAGTTAAACTTTTTAAAATTAAATTAAGTTATAGTTTACGCTATTATTTTTATTATAGTTAGAGTTATAGGACTTAGTATTAGAGTTAGAAAGGAAGGGATTATTAGGTAAAGGATTTATTATAAAGCCTAAAGAAAGTATAGGTCTTCTATTAATAGGCTATTATATAAATATTGCAGTAAAAGCTGCTTTTATTACTATAGCTTTTTAAATTTAAGTATTAATAGATATATAAGCTTAAGCACTAGCTATAATAATTTAGTAATAAGGCTAATTAAGTTAATCTATCTATAAATTATAGGTAAAAATGTATTTAATAAAGGGGGTCTTTATTATAGTTATTTTAGTCTATATTACTATAGCTATAATTACAATAGCTTTTATTAATATAGTTTAAGCTAGTGTTATAGGCACTTTATATAACTCTTTAAGAGTTTTTATTATTTAATAGTTTAATAGTGTATAGGTAAATAGTGTAAAATTAAGGTATTTAGCAATAAAGTCTATATTAATTACTTTAGCTATAAGGCAATAGATCTTAGAGCAAATATAGTTAATATAATAATAAAGAATTTATATATACTTTAAGTTACCTATTAAATAGTATAGAGAATAGTTAAGGAAAGTTAGAGCTCTTTTATAAGGTATATTAAATAGCTAGGGTAATATAATTAAAATAGGTATAAGTTAGGAACTATAAGAAATAAAGAAAGTATATTAATAAAAAAAGAAAAAAAAAGAAATAAAGGAAATAAAAATAAATGTAATATAGCAAAGTATTAGATTTAAAAAGTGTTAAATAGTTAATATAGGTATTAATATTATAGCTATTGCTATTATTTACACCTAAAGCAGCTACGCTTTATAAAGAGATTTTATTAACGTTTTAAGGTCTACCTATTAATTATAGCAACTATTAAGATCTTTATATATAACATAATATTCTATTTTATTAGCTGATTTACGTTAATTTAATATTTTAAAAATTACGTGGTTAGTAAGTTTAATTAAAGCCATAAGCTTATGTTTTTAGTTAAATATATCCTTATAAAAGGGTTCTAAATAATTAATAGAAATAACTAGATATATACGCTATATATCTAGGATGTTTAACTTATAGGCCAATTAACTAATGTATTAAAGAACTTTAAATAGACCTGTAAAATGAGGGCTAAATTTTTAGCTAATATTTATAAAAATAGTATAACCTTATTACTTAAGTTAAATTAAGACCTTATTACTTAGCTTAAAGAAATATATTATATACTTTTATTTATAATAATATTTTATATAAAGGGCTGCTATAGCTATAAAGTTATAAGCCTATAGTCTCTCTTTTAGATAATTAATAAGATTATATAGTTTTTTACTTAAAATAGACGCTACTAAGTTAGGCTTAAAGCCTAAAACTAACTTATTAGGGCTAATTTCTATAGAAGTATTTAAAGCATTATTAAATTTAAATTACAGTTAAAGTAGAGTGGTTTTCTATTATTAAAGGTCTTTAAGCTAAGCAATATAAAGCCTAATTACTAATTTAACCTACTAGATTATACATTTAGTTTAATTGTCTATTTAAAGGTAATAGATAGTAAAGTGTAATAGTTTAATGCCTAATATTTTCTAAAAGTTTACCTAAATAGCTACGAGAAATTTAGGGTCTCTATTGCTTAGAATTACTTTTAGGATTCCTTAATTACTTATAAAGAGTTAATTATATAATAAGTCTATATATTATTCAGCTATAAAAGTCGCTTTATATAGTGCTAATATTAATTATTTACTAAATTTATTAATAATAACTAGTATTGTATTATATTAATATAGGGACTTAGGTAAGCTAAGTAGAAAATTAATAGAAATTATATAAAACAGTACTAGTAGAGGAAGTAATAGTTATAAATTACTATAACGTTTATATTAATAAGTTTAATAGACCTAATAAAAGGGATAGGTAGAGAGATAGGCCTAAAGTAATTAAAGGCCTTTATAGATATAGAATTATTAAACTTACTTACTAAGCTTAAAATAACCTAAATAATTACTATTATACATTAACTAGAAGAGTGGTTTTATAGCTAGTTTAGAAATATATAGTTTAGCTAATATATTTAATATAACTTTCTATAGTAGTTAATCCTGCTATTTAAAGGGGAGCTTTACTTAATTTTCTAGGGCTAGTTTATTATTATTCTATAATGTAAAGATTATTTAAGCCTAGTATAGATTAGATCTATATCTTGTAATAATCTATTATTAATATTCTAGGGATATACTAACTAAATTCATAGTTAGACAATCTTTAAGAGGTAAAGCATAGGGAGGTGTAGTTATATTCGCTAAAGTTAGGTTATAGTTATCTATTAATGTATTATTAGAGTATAAAATATATACCACCAGTGCGCTATTAGCTATTGTAAGCTATAGTTTAAAGCAGTTATCTAGCATATTCTTAAGTTATCTTAGGGCATTATTATTATATATAGGTTTAAGGACATTTAATTAGCTTAAAGTATTAGAAACTTTATAATCTATATTAGCTTTATATAGAATATAAACTTTAAATTAACTAATATACTCTATTGCTTAAATAATTTTCTTATTAACTATATATCTACTAGATATGTTTATAATATCTACCTACTATACTAAATTTATAATAAAATAATAGTTAGTAAAAGTGATTACTAAAGGCTTTTAAGTAGCTTAAATCTAATATCTAGCTTTATATAAAGTTTAAATATAGCTATATATTTTTAATTCTATAAATTAATACCGTTTTTCTATAGTAGATTAGGTTTAAAAAAGAAACGCTACTAGTTAAATAGAACTTTAAGCTAAATACTTAATTACTACGCTGTTTAATATAATCTTTAATAGTTAATCTTCCTTAATATAGTATACTATAACTTTAATGCCTTTACTAAATATATTAAAATTAAGAAATAATTATTATTTTAAAGAATAAATCGCTAATATTCTATATAAAGTTAAGGCCTTCTTTAATATATTAAATATATTAATTTCCGCTACTATAGGTAGAAGTACTATAACACTCTTTACCTATATATTACAATTAAGTTTAGCTTTAAGTGTAGTTTAATGCGCTTATACTAAATGTAATAGGTTAATTTTATAATTTTATAGAGGTTTAACTAAAGCTATATATTTAAGAACGTTATATTATAAAGAACTAATAAAGCCTAAAAGGTATTTTAATGCCTATAAAGTATATAAAAACTTAAGATTCTAAATTGCTATTAACTTTTATTTTATTATAGCTATATTTAAAGTATCTATAAGTTTACCTAAAACTACTGCTTATAGATAAGCTATATATGTTTTCTATAGTTTAATAAATAGGTTATTTTATAAAAGAGTATTAAAAACTACCTTATAATCCTTTATATATTATTAAAACCTTTCGGAGGGTAAAAAGATATTATTAGTATGTAAAACAGCTTTAATACTATATAATATATTATCCATTTATTGCTATATATATACATTAAATCCCTTATATTCTATAATTAAAATGTAGAAGGTATATTAGCTATTATAAGTAACTACTGTAAAAGCCTATTAAAAGTTTAAATAAATGCGCTACTAGTAATAAAAACTTATAGTGTTTATTATTGTAATATAAGTAGTATTTATTAATATAGTAATAATATCTTCTTACTTTTATATAAAATATACGTTATTTATAGATATAGAATTAAGGCTATATATATTAATAACTATTTAGCCTTTATAATTTAGTTCTTTACTAGCCTATATAATAAAGATAAGGAAGGTAAATAAGATATATCCTACTATACAGCTAGCTTTATATATAGTAACTAATTTCTATATAGTTTTTAAGATAACTTTTCTATTAATAAAGCTAATAAAATAAATATAATATTTCTTAGGTATTATGTTTTCTTAGTTAGGTTTTATTTAAATCTATATTTATTCCTTAAGTAGTATAATTATAAATCCTTTATCTTTAAATAGGTAGAAGTACTTATTAATAAGTGCTTTAATAGCAGCATTTTTAGTAGGGTTAGAGAAGTTATATATATTAACGCTAGTGGGATAAATAATTGTCTATTAATTATAAATATATTTAGTGATAATTAATTTTAAGGTTTATTAAAGCTTAGTAACTATAGCTAACTTAGCTGCTTTATTTTACTTATCTTTCTATACTATATAGGCTTAGGTAGCTTTATTAATCTTATTTATATATCTTAGGAGCTAGTAGTTATAAATATATACTAAGTGTAAAGTGTAGTTTTTAATAATAATTTATTCTATAGCTATATTAGTAATAGCAGTGTAAATACCTAAGGAGGAAGTCTTAAGTAGCTTAAATAAAGCTTTTATATTTTTAAAAAGCTAGTAAGTAATATTAATAAAAGCTATAAAGTAAGGTAGAACTATTATAGCTCCTTTAGCTATAACTTTTTAATCTATAATTTTAAGGGTAAACTAAGCTAATATAAAAATATTAATATTACTATAACTTACTACCTAAGCTAAACCCTTACTATTTAAGATATTAATCTTTTTAAAACCTAAGATATCTATACTAATAAGTATATTTACTTATAAGAATATAATAAAACTAACTTTATAAGAAATAAAGGTAATAGTTAGTTAGCTTTAAAGGTCTTTACTAAGAAAATTAAGGTTAAGTAGGATATATTAAGAAAATATATATTTATCTAGTTTAATGCTATAGAGTGAAAAAGGCTCTAAGTGTATATAAATCTAAATATCTAAGTAGTACTTAGCAATCTATATTTTATCTACTAATATTAATAAGCATTTAGTGTTTATATAGATATTAAATTAATTAAAAGAATTAATTAAATTAAGTGAAATTTAAAGTTAAAGATAAGACTACACTTTATTAAAGCGGCTAATATTTATATAGTAAGAAGCTAAAACTAAAGACTTAATGATAAAGATAATATTTTTTAGTGAAGTTAAGTAGCATACTGCTAACTTTAAAAAAGATAATTAATCTATCTTTTATATAAAGAATATATAATATATATTATTATTAAAGTAACTTAAAGAATAGTTTAAAAGTGTATTATCTATACTAGCTATATAAGATTTATTAAGCTTATTAATATTTTCCTATTTAGTAAAATTCTCTTTTTTATTAATAGCAGCCTTTTATAATAAGTAATAATACTTCTATAAGTATTAAAATAAAATATTATAAAAAGTAAAGGTTTAATAATATCTATAATAGGTATAAGTCTATCCTTAATTATCTATACCTATAAAATACACTTATTAATCTCCTTTATTATTAAGTATTAAGGATTTAATTTAATTATTAGTCTAAGCTTAATTATACTAAACGCTATTAAGATAAAGTTAAGTGGCATTAGTATAGTACACCTACTTCTAAGGCAGTTTAAATTACTGTTAATTCTAATTAAAATCTAGCTCTTTATAATTTAACTATAGGTAATATATTTAATTATTTAATATAGTCTTATTAAGTTAAGGATTTATATAGTAAACCTACTACTAGTAGTTAGCTTAAGGTGTAAACCTACTATAAAATTAAAAATTACTATATAAATTGCTTATAAAAGGTAAATAGGTCTAATTTAAATCCTTACTATAATTACTAAATAGATTTTAATTATTAAACTATAGAGTAGTATTGCCTAAATTTTAAAGTAAATTAAAGCAATAGTTATTATACTATTAACCTTAATACTATTACTACTACTTTAAATAAAATTAATAGCTAAGTTATTTACTATATTACTATTTAGAGTAATTCTACTAATACTTATATAGTTAATTATAGGACTAACTATATTAGCCCTATTCTCTAGACTTTATACCTCCTTAAGTATAAAATAGCTAGAAAGTGGAAGGAGGCCTATTATATAGCTAAAGACTAGTATATCTTAAAATAGAGAATAAGTTAGAACATTAAGGTAGAAATTTCTCCTTAATTAAAGAGATAATTATAGCTTCTTTATTATAAATTAATATAAGAAAGTTATTAATAGTTATAGTCTAAGAAGGTAGTGGAATAATAGCTTAAATAGCTAGTTCTAGTAATATATAAACCGTCTATAATTAATTATATATATCTTAACTAGTAAACTAAAAGTCCTAAATAAAATTATAAATAAAGGCATTTATTACATTACTTTAGGTATATTTACATAATGTATATTATATAGTATAAATATATATTAAAACCTTAAATATAGGCTTCTAAAAGCAGTTAATTAAAGTAGTAGAAATTACCTTTATAGTAGCGGTGAATAAAAGCTAACGTTTAATGTTAATAGTTAAATAACTATATTAATTAAAAGCTTAACCTTTAAAATAAATAGTTTAAATAGCTTAAATAGTTTTTTTACTATATATATTCTAAAGATATTTAAGTCTCTCTATAAAGGCAAAAATATATATATAAATAGTAGACTTAGTATTTAAAATAAGTTCTATACTTAATTTATCTTTAAAACTAAAGTTAAAGTAATTAATATTTATAGGTTATAAAGTGCTATTAAAATAGAGTTAACTTTATACTACAGTACCTCCTTTTAAGGCAGTAATTTTAGCTTAAAAAGTTTATAAAATAGCTTTATTAATTTCTACTATATTAATAAAAGAGTGTAGTATAGTAATTAATATATTATTAATAAATTACACTAAAGTATCTCTATTAAACTCTTTTTTAAAGGATTTATTTCTATTACCCTTTAAATAAAATCTATTACTATAATTATAATTAAAGCTAATACTACATTTTACTTAAAATTTATTGCTATATCTTTAAATATTTCTATTATAAAACCCTAAAGAAGGGTTACCTAAATTAGTGCCTTATTAATTAACTATTTCGCTT
This sequence comes from Claviceps africana, assembly GCA_018360145.1. Lineage (NCBI taxonomy): Eukaryota > Fungi > Ascomycota > Sordariomycetes > Hypocreales > Clavicipitaceae > Claviceps > Claviceps africana. Next base: position 18,732 of record SRPY01000137.1, read on the forward strand.
AATTATAATAAGTTTAATAAAGCTAAGGAACTTAATACTCTTTATATTTAATTTTATAGATTTAAAGGTAATAAATTTAAGTAAAGTATTAATAGTAGAGGTATTTTAATATTAAATACTTTTAAAATAGAGGGATATAACTAAATAAAATATAAATAAAATCTATTTAAAACTAAGGGCTATAGTATTTTAGTTCTATAAGCTATAGCTAAAGTAATAAAAATAGAGATAGAGATAGAGATAAAGGGTATAGAAGTAAATACTAATTTTAAAGACTAAGCTTAAATAAAAGCTAATACTTAAAGATTAATATAGAGTTTTATAAGACACTTTACTAGATTTAAAGGAGGTTATAAAGTAATAGAAGTACTAAGAGTAGCTATACTTATTTTTAAATATAGATTTATTAAAGTATTTAATAAAAGGCTTTTAATAGATAGAAAATAAGTATAAGCTTTAATATACTATAAGTTAAAGGTAGTAGTAAAAGTATAACCTTTTATTTACTTAATAAAATAGTTAAAGGAGTTAGCAGTATTTAAATAGTTAAATCCTTTAGTAAACACTTTAATAATATTTTATTGTCTATTTAATATTAATTTAGCTTTTAGGTAATTAGTGTTAATAAATTTATATATTTATTATATAGTTTAAATTAATAAAGTTAGAGGCTATACCTAAGATAATACTATTAAAAAATAGAAAAGAAGGTAAAATTAAGGTTAAAGGTATATAAAAAAACTAGATAAAGGGAGAAAATAATATAAAGATAGATTTAATAATTTTAAGGATAGAATTAATAGTTTAAACCTAATTGGAATGGTTTACTGTATAGTGGCATAAATTTTTGCCTGGTTTTAGCGCGTAATTGCTACTATCTGTGATGTTGTAGGAAGCTTGGTTTCCATTCCTAGCCTCTGTGGGCGTGAGCTAAGCTAACTAGTCGAACCTAACCCGCATCACGTGACATGGGTGGTGGACCAAGCGATTATTAATCTTGCCAAAGTCGGCGTCGGTACATAAGAAGTAGGTACTTAGGTAGGTAGGTACTTACTCAAGGTGAGTAAAGTACTAGGGGGCCTACGTACCTACTTATATAAGTATACGGATTCTAAGTATACCGATTGTCGGAAACATTAAGTACATCAAGTAGGTAGGTCCTACTGAAGTATATATATACGTATGTATATGTTATAGACTGGCCTAGAGGCGTGCTGCTTTCTAGCGTTAATAAAGTTTATATTAATCTTACCCCCCCCTTAAAAGAGGGCGAAGAGTAAAGAGAAACTATTTTAATTTATATAGGCATTCACTTAAGTAGACACTTAGGGTTTTATCTAGCCTTATTAAGTCTTTCTTATAGGATTGTAATAGTCCCACTAAGTTATCCTTATAGAACTGTAATAGTTCTATTATAGCTTTATAACGCTTCCCTTACTATTACCACTATATATCTAAGCTAACAGCTTAGATCTATTATATAGCCCCTTACTAAATTATTATACTAAAGGAGTGGTGGTAGTATAGTTATAGAATAATATTATTCTGCCTATATTCTATAAGTTCACTATCTATTGTAGCCCCTACTCTCTATATATTGCTTAGTTATATAGTCTATATTAGTTAATAATAAATAAGTAAATAAATAAATAAAAGTTAAAAACAAACACATTTATTACTATATAATACACTCCTTTCTAATAGAAGTCTATTATAATCCCTACTACTTATTTTATTAGTAGTTATAATCTTTTCCCTCCTTTATATTCCTTAAAGTTATTTATTTTAATATTATATCTTTATTATTCCTTTAGCCCCCTACTACTATTCTATAACGTTACTAAAGTATCTATATTAGTAAGTTAGTATAAGACTTTATTCTTTTAATATTAATTTATAAGTAAAGTAGCCGTTTCCTTAATATATATTAAAACTATTTTATTATTAAGTTAAGACTATTTATAAAGAAGGTATATCCTATTCTTTATTTAAAAATATTATAGAAAAGATATAGTAACCTAAATAAAGGTTTAGAAACTATATTAGCTACTATTAAAGCTTTTATACCTTCCCCTTTACTATTACTTAAGCGGTATATTAGCGGGATCTCTATAAAGGGGAATTTCTATAAAAATTCCTTTAAAAGCATTAAAGAGAAGAAGGATAATATCTATATTTAATATAGAGATAATATAGTATACTATAGAAAGTGTAGCTATTAGCCTTTAAAAACTAATTAATTAAAATTATATTAACCCTATATTATAGTAAAGAGAGGATATAACTAAAAGTTATAAATTTACGCTATTAGTTTAAAACTACACTAAGTATACTATAATATTATTGTAATAATTAAGTAGGGGGTAGCTATTAAAACTCTAGCTATAAGTAAGATAAAGCTAGTCCTAACCCCTAAGTATTTTAAAATAGCTTAGTAGTATAAATAGCAATATATCTATACTTAAGCTGCTGTAGCCTAAGGAGAAAAACCTTAAAACACCTTAAGTAAGACTAGGGCTAGATTTTAAAGGACTACCGCTGCCACTTTAGGTGGTTTTTAAGGCATACCTTAAAAGCCTATAGCTAATTTAAGTAGTTTCTATAAAACGCCTTAATAACCTACCCTTAATAATATAAATAGCAGCTATAAGGCTATTAAAAAGGAATTATTTTATTAGTAATAACACAGGGCTTTGCTTTAGAACTATTGCTCTACCTTATCTAAGCTATTAAAGCGTTTAGTAAATATAGTACAGTCTCTATATAAATTCGCTTAAAATATAATTAATATTACAGTAAATCTTTAGTAGTGTTATAGTTTAGCCCGATTGGGCCATCGCGAGTGTTAGGCGCAGACATAGTGGGGTTAGCACATCCTTTGCCAGCTGCGTGCCAGCTGCACTAGTTAGCTAGGACAAAAGGATACGTATTGATCAGAGTTGCGGGTCTCTGGTCAATTGACACTTATATTGCCGGTTGTACGCAGGGCTTGGCAACCGCCGCCAGCTGCAGGCTAGGCTAGGCTAGGTCAAAGACCTAGCCCATCACATAGCTCCCCGCTAGGGCCCCGCAACGCCCCACTAGCCCCACATGCCTCTACCCTCTAAGCAATACCCACACATCCCCCAAGACCCACTTATTGCCCAATTAGGTCTTGTAAGCCCAAGCCAAGTCCCCGCTACGCCCATTGCAACCGCATGCAGCTGGCGGGACTCGAACCTGTGACCTAGAACTCTGATCAATTGTTATGGTCTAGCCCGATTGGGCCATCGCGAGTGTTAGGCGCAGACATAGTGGGGTTAGCACATCCTTTGCCAGCTGCGTGCCAGCTGCACTAGTTAGCTAGGACAAAAGGATACGTATTGATCAGAGTTGCGGGTCTCTGGTCAATTAACACTTATATTGCCGGTCGTACGCAGGGCTTGGCAACCGCCGCCAGCTGCAGGCTAGGCTAGGCTAGGTCAAAGACCTAGCCCATTATAAGTAGTAGATAATATTATTAGTTTAGTAGAGTATTTACAGTAAAGTGCTGCCCTTAAATACCTTACCTACCCCTCCCTTAAGCATTAAGTTTAAGGCAATAACTTCTTAAAATAGCACACTAGTAGTGTCCCTTAATGTTTAGTGTATATTAAATATTTAATATATATAGAGGGCTAGCAATGCCCTTTAAGAATTATCTTAAACGTATTCTACCTCTATAGCTAGTATATTACCCTCTATAGGTAGGTAAGCACCTCTAATACCTCCTACTACTTTACCACTTATTTAAATTAATTTTATAAATATATTAAAGTTATTCTATAAAGGCTTTAAAGAACTATTTTATCCCTACTTTATTAGTTTTAAAGTATAAGCTAATACTATTTTTAGTACTTTAATACTAAGGCTAAGGCGCCCCTGCCTTCTCTTTATTACTAAGCTAGAACGCCTTATATATACTTAAGACATTAAAATAGGCTTAGATTTTACACTAAAGATCTTTAAATATTACTACTATTATTTTAATATTACTATAGAAATAAACTATTACTTAATTAAATAAAAAGTAAAAATTAAAAAGGAGGTAAGTGTATTAATTATAGTGCTTAAGTATTATCTTTATAACCTCTTTAATACTTCTCTATCCTTTAATTTTAAGGACACTATAATTATTTTAAATATTATTTATACCCTTTTTACTTTAAAGCCTACTTCTCTCTTTATTCTCTTTATTAATTAAACTAGTTCTTAATTAATATAGGTATTAATTAAATATAATCTATATAAGGCTTATAGTATAAAGCTATTTATAAATCCTTTTACTGTTTTATAGTATCTATTACTACACTATTTACTACCCCTTAAAAGTATTTAATAAAAGTGTATAGTATATAAAGCAGCTATAGCCCTATATTATATAGTAGAGAACCTTTAAAGTGCCTATAGCTTATAAGTAAAGGTTAAAATTTTAATAGACTTTTATTTTTAATTATACCTATACTATCTTTAAAATTACTGCCCTTTTATATTTATACTAAGATATCTTTATTATAAAATAAAACTAATCTTTACTATATCTTTACTTTAAACGCTATAATTATTTAATAAAGTAGTAGGATTTAAAATAGTTTTAAAAAATATTTATACTTACCTATACTATAAACTACCCTTTATTAAGTTAACTTTAAAAGCTAAGTAATATATCTCTTTTATTAGTATATTAAAAAGTATTAAGTTAAAAAGAGATAAAGAGTCTTTAAAGCTAAAATTACTTTAGCTATTATTTTCTTTAGAGTTAAATAAGTCCTTTAAGTGTAACTTTAATTATATAATACTAAATACCTCTACCTTTTTAAAACTAAAAATATAAAAGGCTAAAGGAAGTTAAGGGAGAACTAATAAAGGGCTATTAAAATTATAACTCTAGCCCTTTAGCTATTAGCATTATATTATAGTAGAGGATATAAAGAATATAGAAAAGTAAGGGAATAAAGGTAGAAAAGTAGTAAAAGGGTTTAGTTATAGAATAGTTTAAAGCTAATCTTTAATATATAAGTTAAGAGTCTAAACCTATATTAACCTAGGTCTATTACTTATTTATATATTCCTCTATTATACTTTATAGCAGGAAAGTGCCTCTATATCTTTAAAGTTTTCTAATAGTTTTTAAATTAGCTAAATATACCCCTTTTAATAAATTAAAATATTTTACTATTTACCTTAGCCTTATATATTCTACGCTATAAGGATCTCCTCTACTTTATATTTAGCGAGGTTTAGGTTATCCTTTAAAAGGAAAAGAGTTAAATTTAACTAAGAGTTAGTAAGTACCTATAATAAAAGAGGATTAGTAGTGGTATACTTAAAGAGGTTAATATAGAAAACTTAGTGTTGAAAATAACAGCTATTTTCAGGAGACCTCATCCACTATAAGGACCTTCAACAGGCCTTATAACGACCCCAACCCTAACCTCTATAGAGACTTTTATAGAGGGTCTTTGGGTTAAAAGCCGGCGGCGGTGCGCGTAACACACACGTGCGCGCGCGCGCGGCAAGCGCAAAAATGGATGTTCCGGCCAAGAGCTCGCAGCTGCGAGCGCCCCACTTTTCTAGCCTTTTCGCCCTCAATTACGCGCTTTAACAGCTAGCGCACACCTAATTAGGAAGCTAACGGACCGTCAGCCTTAGCGATTAATTTTTACAGCAACAAGGCACGCTAGTTAAATTCTAATTGAAGATTTAGGCTGCGCTGCCCAGCGGCTGTAAGGCCCCGGGTCACGTGACCCACGGGCCACCCTAGAGGAGGAAATAGAAGGTCTTTAGAATTGAATTATATAAGGACTAAGGGTTATAGAAAGGAAATGTAAGGAGTTTTGTTATCACTAAAGTAAAGGGAATTTTTCTATATAAATTTCCTAATTTTTAGATTTTTAGGATTTTTTTATATATAGATTTTCATTAAGTAAAATTTTAGTGTATATATTAGCAGGTTAGTTATATAGCTATAAGTCTATTTTTTTATTTTCCTATATAAATAAATTTTATAGAAAATAAAAAGTAGCTTATAAGCCCCTGCTAGCTATATAAATCCACTAATAGGCTTAGTGGGTATGTAAGGAAGAACACTTATTTCCTTACAGCTGCCTATAACTATACAGACTGTTAATTAGACCTGCTACCTATAACGTTAGATAAATTAAATAAAATCTAAGAAAACTCACCTATATTCTATAAGCTAAAATTTAGTGTATTTTACGTGCTAAAAAGCGTGCATTAAGCTTTTAACGTAGGAATAAGGCCTGTAGCAACCGCTATAGCGCTGTAGAGACCTTCTAACCGCTAGCTTACTAAGCCTTATTACCTTAGTATTTTAGAGGGCAAAAGCCTCTATAAACCCCTTATTTCTAATAGGTTATAAGCTTAGAAGCACTTTTTAAGTACTAAAAAATTCACTAAATTTTATAGAATAAAGAGAAAATTCACTAGAAATTATCTAAATTTTCTACATTAAGGTATAGACCTAAAGAAAAACTTAGAAGCTATTATTTCTTCTATAAAAATAAAATAAATTCGCTAAAAGAAGTCTCCCCTTCTATAAAATAGGGAGAAATATAATATAGAAGAAATTCTACTTCTATAAAAATAGAATCTATAAATTATAGAAGCATTCCTACTTCTATAAAAAAAGGAAAAGATATAAAAAACTTCTATTTCTATAAAAAGAGCATAGAGGTATTCCCCTCTATAAAAAGAAACATTATAGAAGCTTTCCTTCTATAAAGGCTTTAGAAACATTTCTATTTTTAAAGGCTAAGACCTATAAATAAAAGCTTTTATAGGCATTTTTTCTATAAATTCCTACTTTATAGAACTTTTCTTTCCTCTATAATTTAGCAGCTATAGACTCTATAAACTTAAGGCCCTAGGCTAAGAGCTAAGAGTAGGTTTAGGTTAATTCTGTAAACCAGCAAATTGCTACCTAGAATAATAATATCTTTAATATTCTATAAAAATTAGAAGATTTAGCTATAACTATAGCTAATAACCCAGTAAATAAGCCAGTAAATACACCACTAAAAGATCCTAATTCTAGTGGGAGTGTAAGCTAAAATAAGGCTTTTAATATGTTAAATTTCTACAATAACTCTATTATTAAGGAATTTAATAAAAGGGTTTATAGCTTTCTAGAGGCTGCGAGGCTAAAGGGACCGGAAAATTATAATTAATAGAAACAAGCCCTAGCAATCTAATTTAGGGCTTTAGGAATGCCTAATTTTCTAGATAATCCTAAGGGATTTTCTAGTAATTTAAGCGATTCTAACTAAGCTATTATTCTTATGCTTCTAAGAGATAGCTGTTCTAAGGGCCCTTAGGCCGCTATAATTTAGCAATAAGACCTAGCAGAAGCCTTTAGCCTTTTAGAAAGGCAGTATTCTTAGAGTGCTGAAATACAACGTGGCTCCCTATATTCCTAATTTTATAGCCTAAATTTCTAAGGCTTTAAGGGATCCTTAGAGGCTTTTAATACTTTATTTAATAATTTACTAGCTAAACTAGCAATTTCTAGCGTTTCTATAGAACCTATAGATTAAGTAAATTAATATTTATAAGCATTAAAATCTACTTTTCCTTAGTGGGCAGAAAGGCAACAATTTGCTATGAGGACTAATAGAGCCCTAGGGATCCCTATAGGGGCACTAAATTTGCAATTTTTAATAGCAGACCTGCTAAAAGAGCAGCGAGATAAGAGCTCTACTGTGGCTAAAGCTTTAAATTATAGAGCTATAAGCTCTAAGGAATCCGCACACAGGGGCTCTGAAGAAAATAAGACCCCTAATTCTTATAAAAATAAGAATAACAAGAAGAATAACCCCTAAGAAAATAAGGGAAATTCTAAGTCCTCTTCTTTTAATAAAAAGAAAGGCAAAACCTGGCTTAAGAAATCCTCTAAAAAGGCTGAGGATAAGGCTTAGAAGGGCGCATTTATACTAGGTAATTTTAACCTTACTAATAGTTCTTTAGAGCTTCTTAGCAGACCTAGTAGCCCTAATGCTAGCAGCGAATTTACTAATTTTAGTGATTCTAGCAGTGTTGCTAGCACTGAAGACTTAAAGGATAAAAAACCCTCTAAGGCCTTTAATTTTAATTATAAAGTAATGAAGAACTCCCTTCTTTACAATATAGGCTCTACAGTGCATTTAGTTAATTTTAAAGAGCACTTTAAAAGCTATATTCCTTATAAAAAAGGGGAAGCTAAGCCTATCTCCACTAATAGGGGACCTATATATTCTAAAGGATATAGAAAAGCTAAATTCCTAGTGCTTTACTAATAAAATCCTAATAAATATAGGCTTTTAATCCTTTAAGATACGCTATATTTTCTAGGTTTAGATATAAATATAGTTAGTGAATTAAAGCACTATTTAGTAGGAGGATATATAAGTAAAAATGCTCTATATTTAGCTAATAGGTCTTATATTAGTCTTTTAAATATTAAGAAACACAGTTTTTTCTTTTAAATAAAAAACCTATATACACCCCTTTTAAAATTACCTAGTAGCTCTTATAGCCACTATAATGGTTATTTTAACTATCAGGCTTTTAGCTACCCTATAGAGGTTGAAATCCCTCTTTAAGAGCCCTTATAGGCTAAGGAAGCTATTAAAATTAAAGAATTAAGGGATTTTAAACTAGAACCCCCTAATACTATAGCCCCTTCTTCCCTAATGCCTATAGCCCTAGGCTAGGTCCTTAATTCCCCTGATTTAGCACCTAATTCCCTTAAATTAAGGCCTAATTCTCAAGGGGTACAACGGGCTTTAACGGACCCTCTCACTATATTTTTAGAGGCTTTAAAAGACCTTAAAACAACAAAAGGTCTTTTAAAGCCCCTAGGACCACAGGCGCCCTAATAAGAGGCCTGTGGATCCTCTAATAGGGCCTAGTAGGGAGCTATAGAAGAAGGCCCTATAGGGCCTAAAGAGCTAAATTTATACTAAAAATTGCTAAAACTAGCTAGAATATAGTATATTTAGCTAGGGCATTTAGGGATTAACCTTCTAAAGAAAACAAGCTTATTAGCTAAGGGAATACCGGATTTTACTAGTATTAAGAATAAGGACTTTAACTGCCTAACCTATACTTAAACTAAGGCAGTTAGAAGACCTAATAAAAATTTAATTCCTAACCCTTCTAAAGCTTTAGACAGGCTAGAGGGGGATACAGTAAAAATCAGCCCTACCCCTTATAATAAGTAGCAAATCTGCCTATTTTTAGTAGACTAAAAAACTAAATTTAGGTAGGTTTTGTAAATACTTAATAAGGAGGGACTTACTGTATTTTTAGCTATTAAAAGCTTCTTTAGATCTCTAAAGAATAAGTTTAGTACCTACCTTAAACATCTATATTTTAATAGGGGTAAAGAAATTAATTTTACTTTACAGGGCTAGCTAGCTAAAAAGGGGATAAAATTCACAACCTCTTCCCTTTATATCCATAAGTAAAATGGATTAGCTAAGCGTTCTATCTGTGTTATTTTAGATAGATTACAGGCTACCCTACACTGGTCTGGTTTGCCGTTATTTTTATAGAATTTCGTCCTTTTTTTAGTTATAAATTCTATAAATTTATTAGCAAATTTAACTAAACTAGCGTGCCCGGCATAATTATTAGCTAACGACTTTAATAGGCCCTTTGTGCCTAATTATAGCTCTTTTAGAGCTATAGGCTCTTATTGTGAGGTCTTAATTCCTTTAGAAAAAAGACCTAAAGCTTAAAAGCTAGCCCTTAGAACAGTGCTTAGCAGACTACTTACTATAGTGGGTTTTAAGACCTATATAGTATACATTCCCTCTAAAAGGCTTGTAATAAAAACTAGCTTTCTTAGAATTATAGAACCTATAGGCCCTATTTCTAGCGGCCTCCCTAGGCTTTCTATAGGGAATAATAGCTCTTTAGAGGGGGATTTCCCTAATGAAAATGCCCTAGAACCCTCTATAATTATAGAGGGGGCTAAGGCAAATTTAAAACCCTCTAATCCTCTAATAGAGAGTAATTCCTTAGAGGGGGAAAAATAACTAAATAAGGTTATTTTTAGTGATAAGGATTACCCTATACCTCATGATTAAATGGTTGGAAATGAGCTTAGCTAAGCCCCTAGTCCTAAGGATTAAAATTCACTAAATTTAACGTAATTTAAGCCCGAAAAAATTGATTTAAATCCAGATAAAATGGATATCGATATATAGGCTCTTATACGTCAAATCTGCTATAAGGCATAACTTAAAGCAAAAGAAAATATACTTAAAAGTGAGCCTAAGACCTAGAAGCAAGCTTTACATTTACTAAATAAAGCTAAATAGCTTAAAGCGATTTTTAGTGAATTTAAGTAACTTCTAAAGGCTGGAACCTTTAAATTTATAGAGGCAGACTAAGTCCTTAAAGGCTAGAAGGTTCTAAAAAATCGCTTAGTATTAAAAATAAAGAGAGATAAAGAAAATAATCCTCTTAAATATAAAGCACAGCTTATTGCTAAAGGATTTATATAAATAGAAGGGTTAGATTATATAGATACTTTTACTGCCACTAATATTCCCCCTAGCTAGCGAATCTTACTAGCCCTAGCAGCTTAGAACGACTAGGAAATAGAGTAAGTGGACTTTATTAGTGCCTTTTTAAATAGCTACCTTAAAGAGCTTATTTATATAATAATTCTAGAGGGTTTTACGGAATTTATTAAGTAAAATCCACACTTAGCTAAATTAGCTAAAAGCTATAGCTATAGGGCTTCTAAAAGGTAAATAATTATACTTAAAAAGACCCTTTATAGCCTAAAATAAAGCTCTAAAGAGTGGCAGTAAACGCTAACTAAAGTGCTTAAAAGCCTTAGTTTTAGCTCTCTTATATCCGACCCTGCTATATTCTATAATCTAGCAACCAAAACGTTTATCATTACTTACATTAATAATTGCCTCCTTATAAGGCTAAATTTGCAATATATTTAACAGCTTAAAAAGGCCTTATATAAGGCCTACTCTATAGAAGATAGGGGCCCTGCTAAATTCTTTCTAGGGGTGCAAATACAGCGTAATTAAAAAAATAAAGTCTTAAAAATCCACTAAAAACAATACATTTAAGAGGCCTTAGTACGCTTTAAGCTAGAAAATTGTAAGGCAGTTAGAATTCTAATACAGCTAGGGGTCTTAAAAACACAGCTTACTAAGCCCTTAAAAAGCTAAGATATTAAAGAATATTAAAGTATAATAGGGACTATTATATACTTAATGCTCCTTACTAGGCCTAATATTGCTTTTACGCTGTAGTAGCTTTCTACAGCCCTAGCTAGTCCTTATTTAGAATATCTAAATGCTGTAAAAAGCCTGCTAAAGTACCTCTCTAGTACTTAGAACCTTGCTATAATTTATAAGGGTCTGTCATAGACTGGCCTAGATGGCTTCTGCAATCTAGCGTCAATGGATTTATTATTAACTATAGAGAGGAGAGAGGAGACTCCTAGAAGGAGCCTCCTCGCTAGCTTATATATCTTATATGCCTCTAGTGTGCCCTAAGTGTGCCTCTATAGTTGCGCTTTATAGGATACAATAAGGTTATAATAAGCCCCTAATAAAGATCTAAGCTACTAGCTTAAATCTATTATATAGGTCCCTCCTATACGCCTTATTAGCTACCTATTAAGTGTAGAAGGGTATTTACTTATAGTAAAGTAGGTGTATTATAGCCCCGCCTATCCCTAGCCTATGCCTATATAGGTAATTTATATTATTTATAATATTAGTATATAGTTATTTAAAAGCAAGCTTAATAGTGCTATAGCACTATAAGTTAGTTTTATAATTATAATAATAAGCTAACTTAAATAAATAAAGAGTAAGTTAAGTGCTAGTCTACTATAATTATTTAGGTTAGTAAAATAAATATAAAAGCCCCTTTTATACTATTACCTATTTACCTTTCTTTCCTCCTTTATTATACTCTTTAACCTCTTTAAAATTCTCCTTATTACTTACTTACTATCCTTTTACTACTTATTTTATTTAATAAATATTTTACTTTAAGTTTTAAAAAAAGCCTTTTATTTATTATTCTATATCTTATATATTGCCTCTACACTTATATTATTATTTTCCCTTATGCTTTAGTTATACTATTACATTAATATAAATACAGTTATTATAAATTCTTAATACTAACTTATTTAATATTAATAAAATATTTACTACTACTGCTTTACCCCCTCCCTCTTTACCTCCTTTATATAGCTTATAGCTAGTTAGCTACTATAAAGTAAAGGGTAACTTAAGTAATAAGTCTCTTATACTTAAAGAGTAAAAGATTAAATACTATATATTTTACTATAAATATATAATAAGAAATAGGCTATTTAACTACTTATAAAGGTAAGGTAAGGCCTGCCTATTTTATAAAAAATAATAATATAAGTGCTTTTAAAAGAAGTATTTATTTATAAAGAATGCCACCCTTTACTGCATTATTTATAATATAGTTATAGAGATCTAGGCTAATTACGCTATTTAAACACTATATATTTTTATAAGGAATATACTAAATAAAAAGGGCGCCTATATTATTCTACACCCTAAGTTTACTAACCTTAGTTAGCGATTTCTAAACCTCTTAAAGGCTGCTAAGAAGGTAGCTAAAAGAGGCATTAATATCGCTAAGGTAGTATATAGATATACTGCTTTAGCTAAAGAGACCCTTAGCTTACGCTTCCACTGTAGCTTAAAAACTCCTTTTAATTATTAATTATAATCCCCTTTCTCTCCCTTTTAAGCGGCAGTAAGTATATATTAAATATACTATATAAACTATAAATTAATGCTACTATATTAGACTATTAATAACTATACTATATAATTATAGACCTTTACCCTTTAAAAGCTTAATAAAGGCTATTATAAGTATTATAACTTAAAGGATTTTAATAAGTAATAGGTAGTTAAAAAGGGTCTTAAAAGGAGGTAAATAAGGGGTTAAGTATTGTTTTAAAAGAATAGATTAAGGGTTATAAATAACTATAAATTAATTTCTATTTTAATAAAATAAAACTATTATTATAATATATATCTCTCTATTATAACTTAAAGTTATATAGTGTAAATATATTATATATACTTTTTAATAGCTTTTATATAAAATAAATATATCCTACCTATTTAATAAGTGCGTTATAATTTTTACTATAGCTATATATATTTTAAATATATAGGATCTCCTTTACTTTATACTTAAAATACACCTACTTAGAATTATTACTAATTAAGTGTAGGTTTAGTTAGGAATTATTATATACTTAAAAGGGTAATAGATCTATTACTATATATTTAATAAGGTTTATATAGAAAACTAAGTAAATATTGCCTAGAATATTTAAGTGTATAGTAAGTAATATAGGTATATTTAATATAATATATTTTACTATAACCTAATTTAACTTATAGTATAGGTAGTTAGTTTTAATATAGTAGAGGTTAAGCTAAACTTAGTCTTTAATTATAAAGCATTTAGCTAAATAGCGCTTATAATTTACTATATTTTATTATTACTATTATATAAAGTTAATAGTAGCTTACATTAATTAAGTACTTATATAGATTTAATTAAGGAAGTGTACTATACGCCCTTTAGGTAATACTTAACTCTTAATAGAAGGTAGGTTACATTAAAGGAGCTTAATATTATAGCTATAAAGTATATAGTAGGCGCTTATTTTAATAACGCTAGATATTTAATTATTTAATATAAGCTAATAAGTAGCTAAATATTTAGGCTAATTATTCTAAGAGAAGGCGATAATAATATATAATGTAGCTTACACTTTTTAATTAGTATATTCTATACCGCTATCTATCTATAGGTAGTATAATATAAATAGTAGCTATTTAGTTCTTATTAATAAGTAAAGTATTATTTAAAATCCTCTAACTTAATTAAAGCTATAATTAAATATAATGCTTTATAGAAACCTATAGAACCACTATTAATATTAAAGGAAGCGCTCTATACACGCCTTAGTAGCTATACTAGTTATTGCCTTAAGCTAAATATATTTAAAGAGATAGTTTATAATAACTATAAGGTATTTAAGAGATTCCTTATCTACTATTAATAAGTTAGTTATAAAGTCTACTAAGACTTATAATTAATAATAATTTAATATAGGAATAGGCTATAATAAGCTCTATTAAAGTTATTAACTCTTCTACCTACTATAACAGTAGTAATTCTATATAAAGTGTACTATATCTCTTAATATCCCTTCCTAATAGTATTTATATATTAATACTTAAAATATAGTATTTTTATTAAGGTAACTTAATATAGGCAAGTTATATATATACTAAATAAGTGTAATAGTAAGTGATTTAAATTAAAGTACCTAAATATAGCTATAGAATAATAATACACTATATATATTAATAGTACAGTCTTCTATCTACTATTAAGTGTTAGCTTTAAGTAAAAAACATTATACCCCCTTTTAAACTAACTTTTATTTAATAGAGTATAACTTATTTACTATAATGCTTTAAGACTAAAGGTCCTTAAGGTATAAATTTATAAATAGTGTAGGTATATATAATATAGGTATAGGTAAGGCAGCTATTAAGCTATATAAGTTATAATTACTAGCTACTAAGGGTTTATTTAGTATTTTAAAGTATATAATTAATATTAAAGGGAATAATGCTTAGTATTCTATAGTTAAACCTTACTTATTCTATTTATAGTAGGAGAGTGTATTAAGTTACACTATAAGGGTGCTTAGTTAGTAATATAACTAAAAATTAAAGAGAGAGAGTGTTTTTATTTAATATACTTATCTCTTAAATATCTTATATAGGCTAGTAAAGTATTTAAGATTCTTATAGTTAATAAAAATTATAAAAAGGTATAAAACACTATAAAGTTCTATAGACTATACCTTAAGGTAAGAGATAATACTAAGAAGCTCTTTATTATAGATTATATAGTTCCTTTAAAGCACTAATAAGCGCGCTAAATAATATATAATTAGGCGTAGTATACCTAACTTATTATATTAAGAGAGGTAGCTGCTAAGCGCCTCCTTAAATAAATTAGCTTCTACTATAGTTTTACAGTTAAAATCCTACTAAGTAAAAATAAGGTATAAAATAAAGGCAGCCTTTAGCTAATAAAATAATTACTTACACTTACTTAATTAAATAAATAACACGCCCTTCTATATTAATATAAGAAGAGAGCTAATAAAATCTAAGAAGTTAAGGATAAATTTATAATAAAAATTTGTAAAACCTAAGAAGCTATAAACACTATATACCTTAGTAGGTAGCTATTAATTATAAATAGCCGCTACCTTCTTTAAATTTAAGCGCACTATATATCTTATTTAAATAATAAACCCTAGGTACTTTACCTCCTTTACACTAAAAGCACACTTACTAATATTTAAATAAAGGCCTGCCTATTAAAGGTAGGTAAGAACCTTCTATATATATTTAATATAGTCCTTCTATATACTATTAAAGTAAACTAAGATATTATTAAGGTACACAGTAATGTAATCTCTAAGGGCGTCTCCTAATACACTATTAATATAACGTTAAAACGTAGCTAAAGCCCCTACTAAACTAAATAAGTATACTAGCTATTTAAAGAGACTAAATTATATATAAAAGGCAGTTAAATATTTATTGCCTTAGGCCACTTATAGCTAATAGAAGGCAGTGTATATATTTAACTTAATAAACTACTAGGCTTCTATAAGAGAATATAGAGTCTCCTTTACTAGTAGGAATAGGTAATAGTCTTAATCTATAACCTTATTAAGGGCGTAATAGTTAATATAGAAGCGCTAGCCACTACCTACCTTTTATACTAAAAGCATTAGCGCTATAGCTAATAAAGAGAATATATAAATCTAGCCTTTATTTATTAAGTCTATAATCTATTTTTAAATCTTTAGTAGCTAGTCCTTTAGTATATTATATAGAGGCGCCTATAAGATCTTTAGAAAGGAGCTATTTAAGTTCCTTTAAAGATATATATAGTAGTCTATAACACTTTAATAAAGGGGTAAGAAGGATGCCTATTCCTTATTAAAAAGGTCTTAAAAATTATATAAGTTAAGTAGTAGGTGCTATAGTATTTTATTAATTAGTAGGATAGGAGGTCTTAAGGCAGTTACTAAAATATTATTAATTTCTCTTAAGCTTATTGCTAAGAGTTATACTAGCTTTTATTATAATATAGTGTATTAAGCTAGGCTAGTGTAGACTAATCTTAAAATAGCTATAGTAAATATTACAATAGTATATATTTCTACTATATAAATAACTAATCCTAAACACTTACTAACCTTAAAACACCTCTTAATAAAGTAGAGTATAATATTATTCTAAGATATCTATAGAGAGCTAAGAATATAGTTATAGAATAGTTTAGGGATAATATAGGCTATAATAGAAAATACTTAGCTATTAACGTTTACTATAAAGCGGATAAGTTAAGTAATATATATATATAGAGCGGATAAGTGTAAATAATTGTCTAATATTAAGGCTATAACTAGTAATTATAGTTATAATAAATAAAAGCGCTATAAATATAGCTACTATACTAGCTTTTTGCTTATAGTAATAAAGCTATTATATTTACTATTTACCTATATAGTAATAAATAAAGACCTATTATAAAGGAGAGGTAGGAGAAAGGGTAGTTTCTTTATATAGTCTTCTATTACTTTATATATAGCATTTAAATACACAGGCTAATAGCTAAAGTAGGTACGTTTACTACTAATATCTCTACCACTAAAACTTAGGTAGTAGGGCTGTTTTTTTCTAAGTTAGCGCTTAACTTATTATTAGTAGGCTCTTTATTAGAGATTTTATAGATATATATATCTATAAGTAGTAGGGGTAGACATGCTAAATAAAGCTAGCAATCTTTAATTTAATAGCCTATAACTCTATAGTATAAGTATTAACTCTCTTTACAGCGCTTATTAATAATTATTTTAGAAACCTATATAGTATAGGTTAGTTTCTCTTTATTATTAATTTTACTTTAAGAGAAAGTATATTATAAAGTATATTAGTTATAGAGAGGCGTTATAAAACTAGCATTATTAACTTTAGTTATAGCTATATTGCCCTTTATATTATAGGATTTATAACTTAATTAGCAAGCTTTAATATATTTCTTTAAATAGTAAGAGTTAATATCTAAGGCAATACTTTAGTAGCGCTCTATAGCCTTATAGTAATTGTTATAAGGTATATTATAGCTAATATAGTAATTATATATACACTTATTTAAAGCTATATAGAGCTTTATAAGTTTTATAGTATCTACTTAATTAATACCTTTTACTAAAACTAGCTTCTACTTAAAATAAATATAGAAGTCTATAAATTATTTATCTATACACTACTTAAGTTAATTAAGCTTAAAGATAGCACGCTCTTCTCTATAAAGGTCTATGTATATTTTATTAAGGTATATTAAAAAGCGGCTTAATATATATATAAATATATATCTTAATTTAAAGAAGGGTGCTATATAGGTTTAGACCTTAGACCCTAGGTTTTAATAGATAAGGAACCACTTATTATAATTGCTTTTAATAAAGTTAAAGTCTGCCTTTAACTTATAAGCTATAAGGCTTTACTAAGCTTAGTAAGCAGCTTTATTACTATTATATAGTGTTTCTATAGGTAATAGCTTACACTTAAATTTCTTATAGTAAGGCGTAGCTATTACCGCTATAGTGGTTACTAAGGTTATATTAAGGCTAGCCGCTTCTGTTATTAATATTTAGTAGTAGAGCTTAGTAAGCTACGCCTTTTATTACACTATTTTATCTTAGAGGAATTATAATTTCTATATATTACTTAATTAACTTATTTAGTTATTGCTATTAGGGTTTATTATATCTATATTATTATCGCTATAATAGTTAATAATTATTATAGACTAGCCTAAATAGCTTCTATAATTTAGCGTTAATAGATTTATTATTAACTATAGAGAGAAGAGAGAAGACTCTTAAAAGGAGCCTTCTTGCTAGCTTATATATCTTATATACCTCTAACGTGCCCTAAGTGTGCCTCTATAGTTGCGCTTTATGGGATGCGATAAGGTTGCGATAAGCCCCTAATAAGGATCCGAGCCACCAGCTTGAATCCATCACAGGGTCCCCCTAAAAATTTAAGCAAAAATAACGCTATTAGCCACAGCTTAGTTAGGTTCTATAATAGCGATTTTACTAGAGATAGAAGCTTTTTTAAATCCATCTATATATATCTATTTAAGCTAGCTAGCGGCCCTATAAGTTAAAAGAGCAAAAAGGCTAGTACAATAGCTTTATTTACTACAGAAGCTAAATCGGATGCAATTTACAAGACCTTTAGAGAGCTTTAGTGGCTAGAGGGTATTTTTAAGGAGCTAAAGGCCTTTATAAAGCCCTCTATTTAGATTTTTTACAATAACTAAGGCGCTATAAAGACTGCCTACAATTCAGCACTTTATAGCTACACTAAGCATACCGTATTAAAATTTTATTATAATTAATAATAAGTCTTAGCTAGGCTAGCTAAAATAGCTTATCTAAATACTAAGAAAATGCTAGCTAATAGCCTAATAAAGCCCTTAGCTATGCCTCTATACACTATTTTCTTAGAGCTTATAGGGCTTTAATCCCTATAGCAATCGCTATAAATCTTAATGCCTAGCTAAAGGCATTAAAACCCTTATAAAAACACTTAAAAAATATAAAACAATTACTAAAATAATTACTAAAATCGACCTTTAACTTTAACAACAAATTTTATTTAATTAGCTATATTTAACTATAGCCTTTTTTTAACTTTTACTAAGAGCCCCGCTTTTTGACTTTTTAAATCAGTTATCCTTTTTCTTAAATAATTTTATTTAGATTTATATGGATTTTTTTTTGAATTTAGTATTTCTCTTTCTATTTTAGCTCTTAAAATACCTCTTTAAAGGGGGTATTAAAAATAATAGCTATTTTTAGGAGACCTTATCCACTATAAGGACCTTTAATAGGCCTTATAACAACTCTAACCCTAACCTCTATAGAGACTTTTATAGAGGGTCTTTAAGTTAAAAGCTAGCGGCGGTGCGTGTAATATATACGTGTATATACACGCAGTAAGCGCAAAAATAGATATTTTAGCTAAAAGCTTGCAGCTATAAACGCCCTACTTTTCTAGCCTTTTTACCTTTAATTACACACTTTAATAGCTAGTGTACGCCTAATTAGGAAGCTAATAGACTATTAGCCTTAGTAATTAATTTTTATAGCAATAAGGCATACTAGTTAAATTTTAATTAAAGATTTAAACTACACTACTTAACGGCTATAAGGCCCTAAGTTACGTAACCTATAGGCTACTTTAAAGGAGAAAATAGAAGGTCTTTAGAATTAAATTATATAAAGACTAAGGGTTATAAAAAGGAAATATAAAGAGTTTTATTATTACTAAAGTAAGGGGAATTTTTCTATATAAATTTCCTAATTTTTAGATTTTTAGGATTTTTTTATATATAGATTTTTACTAAGTAAAATTTTAATATATATATTAGCAGGTTAGTTATATAGCTATAAGTCTATTTTTTTGTTTTTCTATATAAATAAATTTTATAGAAAATAAAAAGTGGCTTATAAGCCCTTGCTAGCTATATAGATCTACTAATAGGCTTAATAGGTATATAAGGAAAAACACTTATCTCCTTATAGCTGCCTATAACTATATAGACTATTAATTAAACCTGCCACCTATAACGTTAAATAAATTAGATAAAATCTAAGAAAACTTACCTATATTCTATAAGCTAAAATTCAGCGTATTTTACGTGCTAAAAAGCGTGCATTAAGCTTTTAACGTAGGAATAAGGCCTGTAGCAACCGCTATAGCGCTGCAGAGACCTTCTAACCGCTGGCTTACTAAGCCTCACTACCTTAGTATTCTAGAGGGCAAAAGCCTCTGTAAACCCCTTATTTCTAATACTAAGTAAATACTATAGGGAATATTAAGGTAAATAGTAAGTAGTATAAGTGTATTAAGGATATAGTACTTCGCTATTACTTAATTTAGTTTCTACAATAGCTTATTTATTTTAATGTATTAAAGATTAAGCTAAACTATATCCCTTATTATAAAACGCTTAGCTAGGCACTAAAAGCGGTTAGTTAAGTCTTACTATTACTACTAGGCAAAATTAATCACTACCTAAGCTAGCGCAGTGCCCTCTTAAAGGTATTTTAGAAAATATATAGTGTAGCCCTTAATAGAGGTTAAACTTAAATATATATTTAAGATATAGTTAATAAGTAGTATATTAAATCTATATATAGCTATATTAGCGCTTACCTTAGTAACTAAAGAGGTCTAGTTATTTAAAGTTAATTAATATACTAAAAGGTAGTTAGCTTAATTAAACTAAGAAAACCTAACTATAACCTATAAAACTACTTAGACCTCTTAGTTAGCCTATTTTATACCCCTATCTATTTAAAGGTAATAGGCAGTAAATAGAAGCTATTTTATACCTATTAAGGAGTAAAGAGTTAACTAAAACTAGCCTACTTAGTCTAAGCTTTAATTTAAAATAATTTACTTAAGGAACCTATAAAAACGCTATTAATATAAATAGAATTGTTCTATACACACCTTAGTAGCTATAGTGGTTATTACTTTTAGCTAAATAAACTTAAATAACTAATCTATAATAACTATTAAATATTATAGCGCTATTTTATTTATAGCTAAAAGGTCTATTATAAAATCTACTAATATTTAGAATTAGTAATAGTTTAGCGCTAAAATTAATTTAAGGAGGCCTTAATAAAGCTAGTAACTTTTATAACTAATATAGTAGTGGTAGTTTTAAATAAACTAGGCTATATTTTAAGAGAGGTGCTTCTATTAATAATCCTAAATAAATACCTAAAATATAGTATTTCTACTTAAGTAGCTAAGTAGTAGAGAATTATATATATATTAAATAAGGGATATAGTAAGTAGCTTATAAGTAAGTACCTAAAGCTAGCCCTAAAACTATAGAGCACTATAGATACCAATTTAGTAATTTATAATTTAAGTTTAAGTCCTTACTATATTAAGGAATTACTATTCCCTTTATTAAACTATATACTACTTAGCTAAATAAAAAGAGTTTATAATAATTACTTAGTTCTATAAATTGTATAAATAAGTGTTTAAAAAGATTAATAAACCTAAAGGTAGGCCTATATAAAGGGAATACACCTTTAAAGCCCTAGCTAAACTTTACTTAGCGTTAATATTAATATAGGCTAAGAGGTTACTAATATATATTAGGGCTATAAGGGAATAGTGTTTTAAAGGTAATCTAAACTTATTCTATTTATAATATAAAAGGGCATTAAGTTAGGAGGCCTAAGCGTTAGGTTTATACTAAAGCTTATAATTAAAGAGAGATAATAAGTCTACCTATTTTACTTAGCGTTTAAATATTATATAAAGTGCTGTAAAGTATTCTAAGTTCTTATAATTTATAAAGACTATAAAGGGGTAGAAGACACTTTAAAGCTTTATAAACTAAGCCTTAAAGTAAGAGATAATGCTTAGTAGCTCTCTATTATAAATAGTATAGTTTTATTTAGCCTTAAAAAGCTAGGCTAAGTAGTATACTATTAAATAGAGCACGCTCTCTTTATTATATTAAAAAAGGCATCCCTTAAGGGCCTCTTTAAAGGTATTTACCTCTACTACTATATCCCTTTTAAGGTTCTATTAAGTAAGTATTAAAGAGAAGATAAATATATCTTTAAGCTTTTAAAACAATATATTGCACTTATTAAATTAAATAAATAGTACGCCCTTTTATATAAGTTAAAGAAGAGGCCTTACTAAGCCTAAGAAATTAGCAATAAAGTCTTAATAAAAGTTTATAAATCCTAAGAAACTCTATACTTCTTTAACCTATATTAAAGCCTTTTACTACTAAATAACTATAATTTTCTTTAGGTTAAGGCACACTACTTATTTTACCTTTATAATAAACCCTAAGTATTTTACCTTAATAACTCTAAAACTACACTTAGTAATATTAAAGTTAAGGCCTGCCTTTTAGAGATAACTAAGAACCTTTTATATATATTATATATAATCTTTCTAGGAACTATTAGTATAAATTAAAATATTATTTAGGTATACTATAGTATACGCCCTTAAGGCGTCCTCTAAAGCCCTATTAATATATTATTAAAATATAGCTAGGGCCCTTATAAGACTAAATAGGCAAACTAATTACTTAAAAAGTCTAAACTAGGTTTAAAACGCTATAAAATACTTATAGCCTTCTATAACTTAAAGGCGGTAGAAAGTAGCTTAAATATTTAATTTTATAAACTAATAGGCTCTAAAAAGTAAATAAAGTATTTCTTTTATTAAAGGAAAGGGGTAATAATTCTAATTTATTACTTTATTAAATATATAGTAATTTATATAAAACCGCTAACTACCCCTAGCCTTTTAAACTAAAAGTATTAGTATTATAGCTATAAAGAATAAAGTATATATCTAACCTTTATCTATAAGGTTAATAACCTATTTAT
Source organism: Claviceps africana (assembly GCA_018360145.1). Classification (NCBI taxonomy): domain Eukaryota; kingdom Fungi; phylum Ascomycota; class Sordariomycetes; order Hypocreales; family Clavicipitaceae; genus Claviceps; species Claviceps africana. The sequence continues at coordinate 41,362 of SRPY01000137.1, forward strand.
AGATTTCTAGCAGTTAGTTCTAAGGTATATTATATAGAGGGGCCTATAAGAGTTCTAAAGGTATACTATTTAGGCCTAGCTTAAGGTATATATAATAATCTATATATCTTTAGTATAGGGGAAGGGCACTAGCCTTATCCTTTTAAAATAAATCTATAAAGTTATAGAGTTTTAATAAAAGAATTAATATTAAGTTTAGTTTAAAGGAAGTTACTATAGAGAGAGAGAGAATAGAATTAATCTCTTTTAAGCTTATAGCTAAAAATTATATATTCTTATAATTCTTAGTAGCTTACTATACTATAGCTATATAGACTAATTTTAAGATAGTAATAGTAGGTTTATTTATATATTTTATAGAAGAAGGTTTAATTATTAAACCGTTTTTACTTTAAACTATTAGCTAGTTCTAAGCTATATAGAGTTTAATATTATTTTAAATAAGCTATAAAGTGCCTAAGATATAGTTCTAAGTTAAGCCTAAAATAATATAGGCTACTACTAAAAATATTTAGCTATTTATATTTACTTAAAACTAAATAAAGTAGCGTATTTAATAGGTAGTTTATTTATTAAAAGGTAGCGTACTAATAGCTTTAATTACTATAGTTATAGTATATAGTTAAGATAAAGCTACCTATATAAGGCTAAGTTATTATACTATTTTTTTATTTATAGCTATAAAACTATTATAACTACTATTTACCTATACTAAAATAAATAATAAGTTATTATAAAGAAGGGGAAGAAAAAAGGGTTTTATCTCTATATTTAATTTAATCTTTTAATAACTTAAGGTATTATTATTTATAATAAATATAGAGTAGTTTTAAATATATCTATCCCCTTTAATAAGGCTTACTTAAAGAAGAAGTTATTTTCTAAGCTTAATATATTTAAAGCTTTAATAGAGTCCTCCTTTATTATTATAATAAAGCAGACTTTAAATTCCTTTTATAAATACTTTACTTAAAGAAAGGAGTATTTAGCTATTATATAAAAGGCTAAGCTATATTAAAGGCATTAGCTTACCTTATAATAGTGCTATATCTTAACTATAGAAACCTATATAGCTTAAGCTATTAATTTTCTAAAGCTAAAGCCCTACTAACCTTTACCTTTAAGCTTTATAGAGATAAACTAGAAATCTATAGTATTAATACTTATTATTTTAATATTACTGTTATAATTTTAAAATAATTCTATTTAATAAGTAATATAGAACTTCTCTTTAAGTTAATAGAAGTTAATATTAAAAGTAATACTTTAGTAGTGTATTACTGTGTTAATATAGCTAGTATAGAATATATTATAGCTAATATAATAGTTATATATATATTTATTAAGCACTAAATAAAGCTTAATAAGCTTTATTATATTTATCTATTTTAATTCTTTAACTAAAGCTAACTTTTATTTAAATTAAATATAAAAGTCTAAAAACTATTCTTTTAAATATTAATATAGCTAATTTAGTTCTATAACTATACGCTTTTATTAATAAAGGTTTAAAAATATAAAGCTAAAGTAATTAAGAAAATAAGCTAGGTTATAAGTAAAATCTATATTAACTTTAAAAAAAGCTAAGACTTTATTTTAAACTTTAAATAAAAAGTATTAATAAATATAAAACTATTAATTATAGTTAGTGCTAATAAAGTTCTAATTTATATTAAGTTTATAAGCTATAAAACGCTTCTATACTTTAAATAAATTCTAATTTTTATTAAAAGGTTCTTTTATAAAGAGAGGTTTATATTTTAGTTTCTTTATAATTAATTTAAAGGTAGTCTCTATTACTACTAAAGTAAGGGACTAAAAGGTTATTAATACTGCTCTTTATAGTAATTCTAGCTATATCACTTACTATATTATTAGTTTTTAAAGCTAGTATAGCTTCTATAGTACTATAGAGAAAATCTATAGTCCCTTAAAGTATTTTTATTCTATTTTTAATTAATTTTATTGCTAATCTATAATAACTAAGTTAGGAAGAGTAAAGATTAATATATATTATAAATTAGCCTAAAGGTATACTGCTTTTTAATATTAATAAAGTTTATATTAATCTTACCCCCCCTTTAAAAGAGAGTGAAGAGTAAAAAGAAACTATTTTAGTTTATATAAGTATTTATTTAAGTAAACGCTTAGGGTTTTATTTAGCCTTATTAGGTCTTCTTTATAGAATTATAATAGTCCTACTAGGTTATCCTTATAGAACTGTAACGGTCCTGTTGCGGCTCTGTAACGCTTCCCTTACTGTTACCACTATGCATCCGAGCTGGCAGCTCGGATCCATCACAGTATATACATAAAGTATTTATACTTGTCTCAACGTCGGCGATAACCAGAGCAGACATGTCAACTCCACACGATTATGAGTTTGTTTCTTAAAAGGGTATTAAAAATATTATTTTGTCAAACGTATCCATACGAATCGAATCCAAAACGACCTTCCAGCAATTCCAATTTTATACATGAGCGTTCCGGCGTTCATCATAACTTGCACCTACACATAAGCGGATGGTAGTATTAAAAGAGTATAAAAAAGTAGCCGGCGACTGCGCATAACAACAACGAGAGAAGTTTTTCCGTTGTCAAATGTCACTTTGCCTGCCCACAGAAACCGCCCAAACGCCATGCCGTCTGGATATCAAAGGATGAAATATATGCATGCACATAATATGTACCAGGTTATACACGAGACCCGTGAGAGCGGAAGGCGAAACTCAAGGCTTAGGCTCTCTCACTTCTTTGTTCCCCTTTTCTCAAGGTATCGACGCCCAACCGCATTGGCTGAGATACGGAGCGCACATTGATCACTTCGTTTTGAGTGGCGTCTGCAGCTCCGTACCGAAAACTTGGTCCCAGAACTTACTCGTGACGCCAAAGCCCAGTTCGTAGTCGAGGAAGTGATGAGCGAGATGGTACTTCTTGAGTTGTTTGTACCACAGAGGCAGGTTCTCATGATGAAGAAAGTAGTGGGTCAAGTCGTAGCAGACGTAGCCAAGGATGCCTCCACAATAGGCAGCAGTACCGGCATACCAGTTGTAGGAGAACAATATATGTGCCAACTTCCAGAAAGGTGTTGCGAGAACGACAAACATCGTAGGAGGCATAACGAGACGGTACTTGTCCATGGGTAGGTAGTGGTGAACGCCATGCAAGAGGAAGTGTAGAGTAATGAAGACGCGGTTGTCAGGGAGGTAACTGCGGTGCTATGTTAGCGAACTGGAGACGAAAAACCTTCCATGACACGATATATCGGCGACGTACTCATCCAAATGGAACAAAAATCGGTGCAAACAGTACTCCAGGAACGTCCAAGCGAAGAGGCCCAACGTGAAGTATGCCGCGATCGGAACGGGGCTCTCAAAGCCTTGACTGGCCAGCCGCAGGCCATAGGCAACACACGGCAACCACAGCGTGGGAATCATCCACCAAGGAGTCTTTGTGAGCGGCTCTAGAAAATTCCCGAAAAGAGGCGCCGAAGCACCACCCTTGTAATGACGAGGACGATGAACCTGGTCTAGATAAAACCTCTTGGAGAAGCCCCCGGTCCAAACCTGAGGAAGCAGTGGCTTGCTGAGATCCAAGAACTTGTGTTTCTTGTAATCCTGGGTAGCATCGGTATCCTTGCTGAGATCCTCTTCACACGACATGCCAGTTCGGGGGTGAACAAAGGTGGTGGTGGTGCCGTCGGATGCGTACTCAGCAACGCCGTCGGCCGATTTGGCACAATCGTCTGTGGAAGCCAGCTTTTCGTTAACCACAAAGCCGACCAGAGAGTCATCGAGCACCTCATAAGCAGCGTCAGAGTGACGATGGGATGTGGAGTCTTTCAGGATATTTTCTACGTCCTTGCCGGCGTACTCAAGGACCAGGCTTCCACCACCGGGGTGGTCGTCGACAAAATCGGTGACATCGTAGACCTTGGATCCGATGGTTACGTAGCACGACGAAGCCGAGTTGTGGGATTCGACTTCGGCGCGCGTAAACGTCGGCAGCGTCCTTGCAGGCATTTTGTAGTGTTGCCTCAATCGGTCGCTCTGTCAAGAAAAATCGATTAGTCGTCGAGCGGCAGTAGGATGAGTCGGAATGGCCGACCGAGACGGACGCGAGGCGATGAACTGCGACAGTCTGGACGATATCCGGAATGAATGTGCAGACTGACTGCAAGAGGGGACCGGGACGACGGAGCAAGATGGAGATTGCGTGCGCCAGGACACGGGGAAAACTTAAGAGGAAGAAGACATGCGCAACGCGGGAAATAGGGAGAAATAGGGATGAGATGGGTTGTGATGGAAATGTCGGGGCGGCAGGTGCAAGATTTTAATAAGGATGCCTGGTATGGACAAGGCTAGCAGCGATGCGCCCCCTAAAATGAATAGTCATGCAAAAACATGGGAAAAAGCATGCCACGGAGCGGAAGCCGAGGGTACCAAGCGAGTGCATGTGGCGTTACTTCTGGGTCATACGGATCGACGAGTCGCGCACACTGCGCGCCAACTGGCTGTCACTGCCAACTCTCGGGCTCGCGGCTGAGAGACGGAATTCATAAAGGACCGGACAGTGCTGATGTGTGTCCAGGTACTGGGTAAGTCGAGTATTTAGGTACATGCCTAGTACTTAGGTCCCTAGGTACCTAAAGTAGTGTCCGGGGGGTGATTTGTCAGGTATCCTGGAACCTTGTACTTGGGTGTGGTGTGTAGTCGGGTCACGAGTAAGTACCTAGGTAGGTACTTAGGAGGTAGGTACCTAGGTACCTAGATACCTGGTAGTCATTGCAAACTCTTCTGCCGCCTAAAATCGTGCGGCGCAAGACTTGCCGCTATCCGACTTCAGCAACTGTACATACAACGGTGCCCAGGCCTGTCAGGCACTTATCTGTGAGTCGCGACATCTGGAGATTGCCGCCAGGTGGGCTTTCCTGATTCCTGTGTTAATGTTCCGATATCGTGCTGGTTCTCGACTCCTTGGTGGCTGTGGTGGGTATATCGAGCGCCACTAATGATTCGATGATGCTGCGTGGTACGATTTGCGCTTAAACATGGTCGATGTCGAACATTGTTGCGATGAGATGGAATGTACAAACATCACATCGACAAGGCGCCCCGGCGTCCAGTCATTGTTCTTTGTTCCTTACTTTACCTAAGTACCTACCTACTTAGGTACAGGTAGGTAGGTACACAAAGTAAATAAGTACAGTATGTAGGTACTTGAGGTACGTGCATGCATCATGTATGCGGTGTGGCTGAGCAGTGAGCGGGAAATGGTCTCGTCTTATCCCGCCCAGCACCTTCCCAGTGGCACATGGCCCTTCAATGTTGGTTGGGCCGTGACATTTTCCATTTCCTATTCCCCATTTCCCATTTCCATCCATCCAGAACCTCCAAGCACCATCTCGTGTGGGAGAGCATCGTGCTTGTCCCGAAGCAGCTTCCGTCACTTGCGACCGCCGTTTCTTTCCTCCGCGCCTCAGCCCACAGGCTGGCCACCACGTCATGGCGACATTTCCTCTGCCGCGGGGCTCCTGGCTCTTGGTGCTCTGCGTCTGCGTGCTACTCCTCCCCGGCCAAGCTGCTGCGTTTGGTGCTGGCAATATTCCCTCCATATCTCAGGTATGTGTGTGTGCGTGTGTATACAGAGATGAAGATTTGGATGGGCTTCACTCGTCGTTCAGATGTAGAATGACGTCCCCCCAAAAAGAATGGCTGGCTAACTGCGACGGCAACCATCCAGGTCGAAGGGCACAATTGGCGCCACGGCGGTACGCTGAAGAAGAGAATGCCTACTCGTTTATGACCAAGGACAAACGAGGCTGACAAACCTCCCTTCGCGCAGACATTGAAGATTTGCTTGCCAGTGTCGCCTTCTTACACGGCAAGAAATGGACCACGATGCTGATCAAGCGGACCTACTTTGGCAATTGGCTGCGAGACTACTCCCAAGCCGTCGATGTCGGTAGTCTAAAGGGCGTCAATGCCGCCACGATTCGCATTCTCGTCTGGGTCTTGTCCTTTATGGCGTTTGGCTATGCCACCGAAGAATTTGAAGTCACGGAAGAGCGTCTTGGCTGCTACCGTCCGGAAGAGCATATTGACAACCCCTTGGGATACGCAGACGGTCTCGACGCACGCAAGTTCGACCCGCGTCTCCGCGGGCCTGTCGAGCCCATCGAAACAGAAATCGACATGAGGACGGGCATGAAGAACTACATCTCCAACGAGACGGGCAAGTGGGCCACGAGCGCTGGCTTCATCCGCTTCAGCTTTGCCCGCGCCATTCACTTTGGCAGACTGTACACCTGTGGCGAGCACGGCAAGGGCAAGGACGAAAACCTCTGCGAAGCCCTCCGCTGTCTCGGCCAGGCTCTCCATTGCCTGGAGGATTTCGGCGCGCACAGCAACTACTGCGAGCTGGCGCTCCGCGAACTCGGCTACCACAACGTCTTTCCCCACTGCGGCACGCAAACCGAGATTCATGTCAATGGCAAGAGAATCTACCCCATTGTCACGGGCACGTTCGGTGCCGTCGATTTCCTGCATTCGGTGCTTGGAGAGGCCAACGATCACTTCACACAGTCCGAGGTGGATGAGGTCGATATTGCCCTCAAGAACGCCGAGGGGGCGCGAAGTGGCGCAGCAGCCACGGGAGACCGCGGCTTCTTGGACGGCTCCGGCCCAACCGACTTTGTCTCGTTGCTGTCCAAGATCCCCGACCTGGGAACGGGATTTGCTGCCGAGGCGCAGGATCTCAAAGCAGCCTCAGACGCTCAAGAGCGAGAGAACCAACAGAACCAGCAGCGAGCCCGCGCCGACAACGTCAACGTTGTGCCTGGCATGAGCGCAGACTTTGATCCCGTCAAGACTGCCGGGCGCATCTACCCCATCCTCTTGTTCCGCGACAAGATTGTCAAGGCCATCAGCCGCGGCATAGCCAAGGTTCCGGGGCTCGAGAAGTTACTCGAACACATCAGCGAGACTCTGACGAGCTTTGTCCTCGGCTTGCTCGCCCCCTTCATCCGCCCCATTATCAACTCCGTCACCAAGGTGCTGAAGGATGGCTCCTCCGGCGTCATCACCGCCAGTGCCAAATCTCAGCTCGAGCCTTGGGAGAACGACCGATGCTCCGACCCCACCCACTCCATGCTGTCGAAGGACCACTTTACCAACGTGCTCAATTCTTGCGCCGGCCGAGTCGCCGCCACCATTCTCCAATATGCGGTTCCGTACGTTCCCCCTCCTCTTTCCCTTCTGCGCTGAGGCTTCAAGCTCACAAAAACCAGGCGCGTTCTCTTTGCCTGGGAAAACCCCAATGTGCCCGTCGACGAAGTCGTCAACGACGTCCTTCGCGCCTTCCACCACCCAGCTCTGCGCCATGAGAACATCGAGATTCAGCGCGACATGTTCAACACGGTGCGCAAGTGGGCGGAAGAGCACCCCCGCCGCCATGAGCTCGACCGCGTCCTCTCCTCCGAGTCGGTCAAGAAGGGTAAGAACCATATCCTCAGCCAATCCGCCACCAAGACCGGCCACGGCAGCGGCGACCACGGTGGACACTCTCATGGGGCCTTTGACGCCCTGAGCCAGCTCGGCCATGGCAAAGTCGCGGGCTCGCTCTGGTCCCAAGTCAAGACGCGCGACCTCGACTCCATGTCGGGCCACGACGGCAGTCAATCCGCCAATTACATGTCCAACACGCCGGCTCCGCCGGGCAGCAAGATGCCTACGCCGCCATCATCGTACGCCGCCGCACCTCTTGGCGGCGAGGCAGCCTCCTACATGAATGAGAGCAATACGTTTCAGACAGGCCCGACGGGAGGGTACAACGCCGCCCCGCCGCCGGGACAGTACTACCAGAGCTACAACCAGCAACAAGGTGGCGGCAACCTGGGCTACGGGGTCCCTCCTCCTGGACAATGGGGACAGGCGCAACCTCCGCACGCGTATGGCAGCACCTACGTTCCGCAGGGTCCAGGGCAATACCCTCCGTATCAGGGACAGCAGCCGCCGGGGTGGAATCAATACCCTGGGCAGGGTCAGGGACGCTATTAGAACTAGCAAGGCAACGCTTGGGGTCTGTTTCGGGGTTGCCATTCCCCACACGAAGGGAATGAGACATGTATGCATGTATGTATGTATGTAGCAGCGGTTTACGTTGTGTTGTCTGGCATGATTGCCATACGGAGGGAAATGGAAAATATGTGTACGCAGCGATGCCATCGTGTCGACTGGCACCTCGGAAATACAAATGAAATACGCAGCGGTTCATGTCATGTAAGCGGCATCATTGCCAAACGAAACAAAATGGAAATTATATACACGCAGCGATACAAAACCGACACCACGCGTGGATCAGAAACGTACGCAACCACACGTCATACGCTCTCATCCACCCGATCCAGCCAAGTACCCCAACCGCAACCCATCCCCCGCCCGTCTGCTCACGACTCACAGACGAGCCGACGCGTGGGGACTCGTACACACGCGGCGTGAGAGAAGAAAGGCTCACCTCTGGCCCCTCCTCGGATCCTGCGCCTCGGCCCTGCGAATGTCCCGAATCTCCTTGGTGCCCATGCTGCCCAGGCCGCCCTCGCTCCTGCGCTCCCAACCGCCCAGGCGGACGACCTGGCAGGTGGCGTTGTCGCCGTCGCGGGACACCTCGGTGGCCAGGTCGACGACGTTGCGGGCGCCCTCCTCGGGGGTCCTGGCCTCCTTGACCACGTCGACAATCTCCTGGTCGGAGAGGGTGCCGCTGACACCGTCCGTCATGAGCACCAGGAAGGAGTACCGGGCGGGGCCCATCTCGACGCGGGTGATCTCGGGCTCGGCGGAGATGCCGATGCGCTTGGACTGCATGTCGCCAAAGGCGCGCGAGTTGGCGAGCCCGGCGATGCGCTCCTCGCCGAAGCTGTCGTCCGTGACCATGGACCCGGCGGGGGCGTAGCGGCGGAGACGGCGGCTCTCGGTCGGGGTGGTGGGGTGGTGGTCCGAGGTCAGGGGGAGGGGGAGGCCGGTGGCCGTCTCGCAGAGGAGGATGCGGGAGTCGCCGACGTGGGCCGCCACGAGGGTCGAGTGGGCGGCCGGGTGCCAGAAGGGGGCGGGCGTGGGCGTGGAGATGAGGGCGATGGAGGCCGTCGAGCCGCCCTTGAAGCGCGTGGCGCCTCCGATGCCGTGGCCCGAGGGCGTCGCGTGGGGCATGCCGAGGATCTCGTCGTCGTTGAGGGGCTGGTCCGAGTCGTCGGGGTCGGCCTTGCGGGCTTGGGCGGACACGAAGTCGAGGTCGGCGCGGAGGAAGGCGTACGCGAGGCTGGACTCGACGCTCACCGACGCGGATGCGGATGCGGATGCGGACAGGTCAAAGTGCTCTGGGCTGAAGCGGCGGAAGTAGCCGCCGATCGTGCGCGCGTACGACTCGATCAGCTGTCGCGCGAGCTGAGTGGCCTTGGCAATGTCTTGTGACGGCGTCGGCAGCGATCGCGCGCTGGGCAGGGGGCGGCCGTGATCCGGCTTGTCCTCGAGTCCTCCGCCGTGGGTGCTGGGCAGCTTTGCATCCCGTCGCACCTCCTGCGGAGTCTTGATCTCGATCGAGTCGAGTGCCTCGCTTTTCGAAATAGGAGTAGTAGTTGTCGTCGTCGTCGTCGTCGTCGTAGATAGCGTTTTCTTACGCAGGCTGCTCTGCAGGCCAAACTCCCTTGCCGCCTCCTCGACATAGCCGTGTAGCTCGTCACGCAGGAAATGCGAACACTGGGAACCGCCGTGGCCGTCGAACACGCCAAAGTAGAAGATCTGAGGGTCGCCAAGCACACTGTCGGCCGGGGTGGCCTCGCCTGGCTTTTGCCTCAGGCTCACGGGACCCCTCTTGGCGAAGGCGGGAATGTCGACGGTGCCGGCCTGGTCGGCATCTTCATTGTTGGGACGACTGCCCCGGGCCGTGGCCGAGCCAAAGTGGTGCTTGGCCCTTCGCAACGGTATCCGCACCACCGTCAGGTCACGACTGGACATGTTGGGGATGGAGACGGCGGCGGGGAGAGGGCCCGAGCTGGGGGTGTGAGGCATCGATGCATCGCGAGGCAGTTTGTGGCCGGGACCGAGGCCGCGACGAGACTCGGGGTGAAGGGATGAGGAGGGCAGATGGGTGACAAAGTATGTGTGGAAAAGGTGCCGTGGCTGTCGGTCGGCGTATCGAGGTACGGACAGGCAATGGCGAACTGTGATGGCGGGACAGCATCTCGGGCGAGGCGGGATGGCGTGTCTTGACGAGACAGCCGTGGTTCTCGGGGTCGAAGGGTTCGAAGGGTTCGAAAACGGCCGTGACGGCGGCGGTGCCGGGGGTTTCGATCGAGAAGCAAGGGAAGCGTGGGCGGAAGGATGGGGGGGACGTCGGTTGAGGTTCGGGGAGAGTGACGAGTTTGGTGGTGATGATGGTGATGGCGATGGCGCTGATAATTCTGCTGCTGATGATGCTGCTGATGCTGTTGGCAATGATGCGGATGCCGACGATGACGATGCAGAGGACGGAGATGATGTTGACGACGACGACAACGCTGCCAATGCCGTCCATGGTCGCGGTGCATTGTCCGCCACCAGGTGGGCGGCGGCCGCGGATGCCGAGCACCAGGCCTTGTGCCCGAGAGGAGCCATGGATGATGGAGTGATGGAGTGATGCGCAAGGATGGACGGCGAGCTGGGCGGACGCGTCACTGCCAAGATGACGCACGACGACGACGACGACCAGGATCACGACGACGACGACGACGACGACGACGACGACGACATGCCCGGTGCGGCCCGCACCTGGTCTGCGTCGTCTGGCGGAGTACTCGTCTGGCGTCTGGTCCGTCTCGACTCTTGACCGTCTAGGCGGGCGGGGCGCGAGTCGTCCATCCCGGGTAATGACGTCGCTTTCTACCGCCAGGAAGCGATGGAGGCGGGCGTTTTTGGCGGATCACGGGATGGCTGGCGCTGGTCATTTTTTTTTTTGTTGTTTGTCATGCTGGCATATGCACGTTTTGATTCCATGTCCGTCCCCGGCCACCCAGTCGCCCCGACTATCCAGTTAATGTCGAGTCTGAAGACTCTGGTGTCTGGCGTTTGGACTAAAGACGCCGACCAGACCGGATCTTTGGTGCTGCATCGTGCCCAACTCCAATCGATTTGATGCCGAGAAGGCTACACTTGCGTACTCTGTATTTTTATTTATTGATTTATTTTGCGGAGCTTATGACAAATCAATTGAGTCCGTATCTAGGTACTTAATAGGTAGGTAGGTAACTGCCTACCAGGTTAACTACCTGCCTACCTAGGTAGGTAGAGTAGATGCCCAAATGAAATCTATACAAAGGAAAACAAATGTGTGATTGAGCGTAGCTCCAACCCTCTCTATGCGCGGTCCGACAGATAGTCCGACTACCAATCCGCGCGTAGCTCCAACTCCACAAACGCATCTCGAGACAACAGCATATGCCAGTTCTTGCTACCACTCATAAACTCTCGCCCTACACGTCTTGTTTCCCCAAGCATCAGTTGTTTCCAGCCATCAGACAATAACGGCATAATCAACTTTGAAGTTCGACGCATATGCCTGGGAAATATCGATCAAGACTCTGTCTACGCTTGCCGTCCACCGCAGAGAATAGCGAGCAAACCATGCCCTGATCACATCCTGAGTAATCTGCTCCTGCTTTACAGACCGTGAATAACGAGCCAAATAGTGTGTCGCATCATTTACGTCGTACGAGCGTGGACCACTCATGCCGCTCCCTGCAAGTCGATCGACCTTGCAGCAGAAGGAATAGGGCCACGGAGCAGCCAGGACTGTCAGACCTGGTTCTTGGAAGATGGTTTCTCCTTGCGTGATGGCCTCGTCTGTCAACGCTTGACGCTTATCGTTCGGGATGAAGAAGATGGTTCTGTTGTTGAACCAATCTCGTTCAAGGATCGGATTTTTTTCGGCTGCATGACGTGCAGCGGAGACGAGCTTCGCCAAGTCGTCTGAGCCAAGGTATACAATACACCCCTTGAATTATTTGCAAACAGGTACAAGCCCCTCTTCTTAGCGGAGACGCACACGTAATCACTGGCAGGGTTGCTAGTTAGGGGTTGCTATAGATAGTAAAGGATCTTAGCTATTTATTTGCCTATATAAAATAAGGTTATACTTAATGTACCTTTAGATCCTTAACTATGTTATTGTTATTTCTAAGGCGGCGCCTGATTGGTTAAACAGCCCCCTGTCAAGTCACCGATTTCAAATCATTCAAGGGTTGTACTGTACATTATGCTCCATTACGGATGTGACAGTAAACTCGTATTCCAGCATCTAAATCACCTGATAAGGGTCCAAAGCCGATTGGTAGAAAGAAGAACAAAAAGTGGAAGACGTCTCATGTGAGCTACTACCTTAGGTATCAGGTATCTACTTACGTACCTAGGTACCTAAGTACTTATGTATGTACATGAAGTATTTATTTTCCAGTATTCCTACGGCAGTCCGCGTGCTAAATTCAAGCGACAAATTGTTCCCGTTCCCTCTTATCCCATTTTGTTCTCGTTTAATTCCCTCCTTCCCGCAGCCTGACAAAGATTCCCTCGCCACAAGCTCCCGTAAACAGGCGCCAGAGTCCATCATATCAAAACAAGACAACACAAAAAAAATCCTACTCCCGCCCAGCAGAAAATGCATTCCTTGATAATGTTTCTATGGAGGTGGCTCGGCTTGGGTTCACCTTCATCTTTTACTCAAAAGCCTCCCGACGTTGCCTGGCTCCTCGAACACCGACTCGAAAGGCAAGGTGAAGCGGCACTCACCCGAGGACCTCCCCACTCGCTGGCTTCTCTCTACCGCATGTACGAGTACCTCGTCGTCGGCTACAACGCCGGCATGCGAACCGAGATAGAGTTCTTCTACAACCAGCCATCGTGGTCGGTCAAGGACATTCCTGACCCCAAGGACGCTGATCCTACGCGATATGCAATCGTGGCGGTCCTACCACAGTATCTGACGTTGGCGTTCAACCGACTCATCAAAATGGGATTGCCGCGCGGAAGCCCAGCCGTCATCTCGCCAGAGGTTGAGGCGTCCCTCAGGGCGCAGGTCGTCGAGCTGGAAGAGGTGCCGAGCTGGACAAGGGATGTACCGCCTCTCAAGGACACGCTTGTTATCCCGAACAACCCCAGGCTAGGCTGATGACGGAGCGGGGAAGAGTGAACACTTCGGTAAAATGAACATTGTTGTCAACGAACCATATATTCTATTTATATAGTCTTTTTTTTTGTCCTAGATGTACTGCATTACTTTATCCCATTTGTCAACGGCGAAGCGGTAGTTGTACAGATAGAGTAGCTTTTGTTTTAATTTAAAAAAAAAAGCAAAAAAAAGAAAGAGAGAAGAGAGAAAAAAACTGAAAGGGAAAGCCACGACTCGCCTGGATTTGCCTCTCTTGTGCGGAATGTGTCTGCGTAAGCCGAATAGGTGAAGCTCTTAGATGAAGACGACGAATGGCAATCGCTTCTCGTCATCCCTCAAGCCACCCACAGCCGATGCATTGACGACCTGACAATTGGCCTCGGTCGCCGGGGCTACCAGCATCCTGAGAAATGCCAGACACACCAGCATGAGATTTCGAAAGCCTCCACCCTCGCTGACGGTGCGCTCAAACACGTCCTGCAGTCCGTCAAACTGCAGCCACTCGGTCCCGTACCCTTCGTGTATGTGGCCGCAGATATGAAGCCTTGGGCGGACACGCCAGAGGGCCTCGAGGAGATGTCGGCACCCGTGTTTCAAAAGATCCAAATGCCCCAGTGAAGGTGAATGAGTGACGAGAATGTCGACGTGGCCAGGAATCGTGTCTGTCCAGACATTGGCGGCGCGTGGGTATTGGAAGGCCCAGTTGCCGTGCTTGGGGGAGAGAGGACTGCCATATACGGTGACACGGCGGCCGTTGGAGAAGGACAATGTTCGAAGCTCGTTCTGGAGGTACACGATACCGGACCAGTCGAGCTCTTGTCGCTGGGCTTCGGTGCGTCCCGAGGAGCCGTCACAAGTAGGGTCCAGCAACAGGTCGTGGTTGCCGGCGACAACGATCTTGTGTTGATGCGGTAGACTTCTGATCCAGGAGAGGGCTGCCTCTAGTTCGCCTTGAGAGCCAGACTGGGTGAGGTCGCCGGCGTGGATGAAGACGTCGCCGTCGGGGACAGAGGGCTGGCTGTTGTGCGTGTCGGAGACGCAGACGACGGAGATAGGGTCGATGAGAGGCTGGGTTGGAACTCTGCGGCGGGAGGCATAGCCGTACAGCCATTTGGCGAGAAAGAGGCATGGTCCGCCGACGAATTCTTGCCACGGGGTGCGGCGAGGGCGGTGCAGCAGCTGCTCAAAAGAGCTGGTTTGTCGACCGAACATGAGGGAGTCTTGTGAGTCTTGGCCCTGACGCGTGATGTGGTGTGAAACATGTTGAGCTGCGACTCCTCAGACATGGTGGCGAGGCAGTGTCTTATACGGGCGCGACGGTGTCTTTTCTGGGCGACGGCATGTTGGAACCAGAAGAGGGAATGCAGAACAACTTGAATGTTGGTTGGCTATGAAGCTTTTAAATACCGTTGATTAAAAAGGTCTATATTATAAGCACTCTGTAAGCATACTGGTAGTATAGTAGTAAAACCATCATTACAAAGGAAACAAGAGCGAAAAAATAACGAAACAAGACAATAAAAGAAGAGTAAGAATAGCATTAGTAAGCTTAGTGTTATAGTATCACAGTTAGCTCAAAGCTTGGAATTAATTTCAGCCTACACTAGGGTTATCGTAGGATATTTTACTGGATACTTTATAGTGGGGCAGCTGGCAGCTTTCAAGTGAGCTAGTGAACTCTTGTGTCGCGTGCACTTGTATGATTGGTGGACTTGCGACCCACTGTACCTAGGCACCTAGGTGAACAACTCTCTCGGCGTATCTACGCCCTCACATTATGCATATGTACTTAAAGTACTTATGCAGAGACTACCAGCGCCGTCATTCACCATTTCCGCCACTCGAGCCGTCAACACCAGCTGCGCCCTGGCCCGTCCTCGACAAAACAAGATGAAGATGAAACGCACGCCGGGATGATGCACATCTGAGATCTGACATCCGAGTTCCCATCAGCCTCTCCCCGACGCCACCTCCCCGTCCGTCCTGACGCCATCCCATGCCACCACCGTCACCACCGTCACCACCATGGGCGACGAACTCCCCGCCGACGCCGACGCACCCTCCGAGTCCGAGTCCGACAACGCCCACGCCCACGCCCAACTCCTCGGCCACCTCGTCAACGTCGTCGACACGGGCGACATCATCCTCTCCGTCACCTTCCTCACCTCGGCCGCCACCCTCCAGCGCGCCCGCCGCGCCGCCGCCCTTCGCCCCCCCGCCGCCAGACCTCCCCCCCACGACGACGACCATGAATTCTCGCGCCGTGCCGTCGTCCTCGCCGCCGAGCTCACCCGGCCCTACCGCGTGAGCCTCGCCGCCCTCACCAAACACTCCCTCTACTTCCGCAACCTCCTCACCAACCCGTCCTTCCAAGAGGC
>SRPY01000138.1:0-56880 GCA_018360145.1 Claviceps africana
ATTATATCTTTAATTCTTTCTTTAATATATTAAGTTTAATATTATTACCTATTACTAATTTATATATATATTAATAAAATGCTAATGCTATATATATTAAAATGTAATATATAATAAAATAAAATTAAAATAATATACACTTACTAAACGTTTATTAGTTATTAATAAATAATAATATATTAGTTAAAGAACTAATAAATATAACACTATAAGCATTTTTAATATACTTTCTTAATACACTTATATTAATAAATAATATATTCTATTATATATAAAAATTAATTTAAAATTAAATCTAAATAGAATCTATATTTATAATATAGTATATATAGTTACCTTTTATAATAATGTAATAGTAGATCTCTTTACTTTTAATAAAAAATTAGCCTTCTTTATTAATTTTAAATAATAATAATCTAAATTAATATATTTTTATTATATTATTTAAATATTAGAGATATAGCTTCTATTATTTATTAATTTTATTATTAAAGTATAATAAAATACTTACTAATTTTTTATATTTAAATATAGTAATTATTTTACTTAAAAAAAATATTAATATAAAAATAAATAAAGTATAATAAAAAAATTAAAAAGTAAAAATATAAAAAGTAGTGTAAAGTAAAATATATAGGAGTAGTAGAATATAGGTTATATAACTATTACTAGTCTTTTCTTTATTATTCTATATATTATATATTACACTATAGAATATAATATATAAACACTTTTAATTAATTTATTTAATATTATATAGTTTCCTTTTTATTATACTTTATATTATAAATAAAGCTATTTTAATACTACTTTATAGTATACTATATAACTATATAATAATATATATAAAGTAAGTATATATACTACTAAGAAATATATATAGGCATTAGGAAATAATATAGCTAATAAAATCGTAATGCACAACCCACCGGTTTCCTAGGTCAACTGAGGTACGACCCCCCAACCCAGCTGAGCTACTCGCAAAAACCCCAGGTGGTCTACAGACTGACTAGGAGGTGGGGAGGGGTCGTCGTGGATAAAGTCTACCATTGTCTGGCGCGGGGAGGTCTAGGTACCCTGCTTTTCACGATTCACGGTCTACATCTACATGGTACACGCGGGCAAGGCCCTACCCCGTCCGGCTGTCCACCTCGTGAGTGGAAGTATCCCGCGTCGATGAGTTCACGGGCCGATGGCAGCGGCTGCGCAGCTCAGCCAGGCATCTGCGAGCTGAGGGCATCCAGCAGATTGAGCCCGTGTTGCTCCATGTCCAAGGGAAACTGGTCGGGCATGCCGGCCGTCTCAAACATCCAGCTGTTCCAGTCGGGCCACACGACGCCGCCGGCGTGGGCCAGAGGCACGTTCTGTCCGTTGGGCCGCATCTGCTGCTGCCGTTCCATGGTGTTGCGCTCCTGGAACCTTTTGAGCATGCCGTCGAGTCCTCGGCCCAGGGAGTGGGCTACGTGCCGCGTGCAGGGACTGGTTTCTTCCAGCAGGGCGACGACGCCCTCGATGACGGACGACACGGTCTCGTAGCGTATGTTGAGATTGGCCAATCTCCACTGCGTCTGGGCCTTCATGAGGAACAAGCAGGCGTAGGCAATCGTCGTGAGGAGATAGAGCGGCATGCCAATCACGGCAGGTCGCATGTCGGCATCGTTGAGAATGAGCTCCAACGCTCCAAACGCGCTGCCGATGGCGACATTGACAAACTCTCGGCGCTCGTCCGACATTTTGTATCGCTCCGTGGGGCGTAGCCCTCGCAAACAAATGGAGAACAGCTGCACTCGGGCAAAGTGGTAGTGAAGGATGACGCCCTTTGCTGGGTAGTCGGCAATGTGCGGGTTGGGCGCTGGGGCCAAAAGTCAGCAAGTAGAGTTGTCTAGGTAGTTTTTCAACCTTTCTTTTTCTCCCCCCCACCCCCAAATCCCTTCTCCTCCTTTCCTTGCCGCCTTGAACCACTCACCTAGTCGAGGTTTCCAGTGGTCGCGCCATCGCGTCAGGTCAGCGTCGAAGAGCCGCAGAATATCAAATTCATCATTGGCAATCATTCTCGAGCGGTCCGGGCCAAAGGCAGTGAAAATACGACTGAGAATAATAAAGACTCCGACTTGGCTATGTAGCCGTTGATCGGACATGGCGACTCCTGGCAATCGGAGGTAGTCCTCGTGGCAGGAAAGAGTCGAGTCTTCGCTGATCATGGGTGGTCGTCCATACGCAACGCTAAAGTGATGGTCACACACGTACAAAAAGTACCACAATCTCGCTTCCTCGACATACTCTGGCCGATCTCTCAACGCCATGGCGGCGAACTGATGCAGGTTAAGCTCAGTGGCCATCCTTACTGCCAGTCCCGAAAGCTTCCAGCTGAGATCGGACAGGTAAAAGGCTCCGATGCACAAGCCGCGGACGTCGTCGAGCGTATGGTACCGCGCAAACATGGATTGGCTGGCGAGCTCCAGGAAAATCGGGTAACAGACATCCAGAGCGCGACCATCGTCCTGTGCGTGCAGCGCCGTCACGGCAAGGATGGCCGCCGTGAGGAGTGACGATGATGCTCTTGTCTCGTCCAAGGTGTCATGCGTCAAGGCGATGCCACCCCAAAGGTACGCATTCAGAGTCTCTCGAAATCTCGCAAATAGCCTTTCGGCCTCGTGAAGATCAAATTTGCCCTGGGTGATGAAGTCGGCCTTGCGAGCTGGGCCGGGAGGCTGATGAATCGGTGCCCGGGAATCACTGCGGACATTGCGCAACCTGGTCAGCTCGAAGAGGCTCGCCATTGGCGCGCTGACCATGGCCTGATCGTCATCAGCCTCCTGTGTCACGGCTTCAACGGAGTTTTCTCTTGTCATGCCCGTCGGGCGAATAGGCACTATGCCGTCAGGATGGGCTTGCGGCATCCCCTCCGCAGCCGACGAGACCGGATGTCCCCCCACGCTCAGTGCAAAGTTGTTGCTGCCTTCTGTCTCGGTCAACCGCTTGGGCAGTGGACGAGGCATGTTCAAGGTCCGCTGCACTTCGGACAATGCAGCCTGAAGGTTTTGCATCTGCGTCTCAATTTTCGTCTTCCACTCATTTTCGCCATCCAGAAGCGTTTGCAGGCTTTTGTTCACAATGCACCGGAGACCCAGCCTGTAGCAGCGTGCGCATTGGTCCTGGCCGGGCTCAAGGTCACACTTGATCTTGCGGTTCTGGCATGCTTGGCCTAAACGTTACACCAAAGTTCAAGTTAGCTCGAAGAAGCCATGGGAGCCAACACAACAACCACCCTCCTGACGTGTTTGTTGGGTGAAAGGCCCCGCCGCCGGCAGGAAGCATCGCTCGGGTAGCGCAGAATGTGGACGACGTACAAGCACGAATCTTCCTCGAGACCTTGGGTTGATGGTCGCCGTAGTCGCTGGGGGGGGTGATGTGCGAAGTCTCAAACCTCGCTCGCTTCATGTTGCAGAGGCCTGACATGCGTGGGATGGACCAAACTCCGCGCCAAATAATGGGTCTGCTGGCGTGGAAGATCGGGAACAAAACAAAGAGTCCAGTCGGGGGCGGAACAAAGACCGGTGGTTGCAACTTGTGGGAAACGGGCGACGATGAAGTCTCCATGCCACATGGCGCCGGGTCGCTGTCGACTTCCCCGCAGATACAAGGTACAAGGTACATACAAGGTTTGGTACTTTGACGGAACTCTCGGGCCACCGGTGCGGTGTCCAATCTAAAGTTACCTGCACGTGGTCAATGCTGCGGGCTTCTGCCCGTCAGCAAGTACCGATATGGAGTCTGCTGTGCCGTCCCAGGCCGGGCCGAGGTCATTGTACTGCATCAAGTACCTACCCAAGTACCTAAGGTACCTAGGTACTTAAAGGCACCTACCTCCTTCAGTGCCTTCCAAGAAGTAGGTACCTTTGGTGCGCTGGTGGAAAGGTGGCAAGTTGGGAAGGTGCGTTCCGCTCCACGTCGGAGAAGGTAGGGCAAAAATGGTCTTGCTTCGGCATCTCGGACCACAATGAGCCGAGTAGAAAAGTTCCAGGCTCATTCATACATCCGTCCATCAAGAACAATGCAAAGAATTACGTGTTCTCCTCGGTCCAGAGGTAGGCTCCATGTCAGCCAAGACATGCAAGGGACAAAAGTAAATACGGAAAAAAATGACCTTCCTCTTCTACTGCTGTGTTGAACAACTTGAAAGCTAACCACAAAATGAAACCAGTGCTGGTCAAGCAAGCCATTGTTGCGATATACACACCAGTTTGGTCATCAAGTCAAGGACCAGGACGTGAGAGTCTCTGCGGCAGAAATCCATGCAGCATGGTCGACAAGATGTTTGGTCGTAAACGGAACTGTCGTTCCCGGCTCAAGCCATGGCCACGGCTATCCCCTTACCTCATTCGTGCCTTGCTTCAGCAAAGCCGTCGGGTCAGCACGTCACAGAAGACTGGACAACTTGCACATGAAGCGGGCGCGCAATTCTGGGACAAGGAGCCCCCAGTGGTCCTTTTTGACGATGCGACGACGAGGAAATCAGCCGCGGTGGCGGCGTTTCTTTGATAGTTGAGTGTGTTTCCTGGCGGAGCAAAGGTGTCTTGGCGTGCGTTGTGGAAGCATGGGTCGTCTGAAGACATTTTCCCCAAAGATGCACATCTGTCTGTTTCGTGTTGCAGGTTCATGGCTTCAGAAGCATACAAGGCTGTGTACGTCGAGGTAGGATCCAGCCGCGTCGAGGAATGCCTGTCTAGTCCATGACATGCTTCAGTTAGAACGTGCATAATCCTACGCGCTTGCATCTCATGCATCATGATTGCTGTGTTTCGCTGGAGAGGAGGCGCAGTGAGGCATAAACCAAACCACAACCCACGCGCATCATCTGCGTCATCTGGAGTCGGCTCTTCCTCTTCCTCCTGCCTCTTGAGTGGTGTCTGTCAGACTTGAGCCAGAATCAAGGCAATCCGGACGGTTGAAAAATGACCCCTGCGGCACGTGGTGGAGCGCAGAGAGCTGTGGCACAGTACGGCTGATGCTGGCTTTCTGGTCATCTGAGGAGCGCATCAACACTCGAGTGCTGGCATCGAAGCACGCAGCCACCGGACATGACCGGCATGTCGTCAGGGGGTGTGGGAATGCGTGAGATCTCGGTCGACAATCGAGTTGAATATCCGTCTTTTCCCTCGCTCTCACACGGCCTAGGTCTGCCAGCCATGTGCAATCATTGTTGCAGCCTCTTTTGTCCCGGCGTCATGCCCCCAGGGTGATCAGAATGGCCAGAGGATGCCGAGGATACTCAGCATGGGAGGCATGGGAGGCATGCGAGGCATAAGCATCCTACCCCGTTCCTGTCATCGCCTGCTTGCCTTCTTACCGACTCGCGCGACTATTCGTGCACCACGGAGACAGCACTCAGCGTGACCCCGTTTGTGCTCGCGCCGATAATGAAAAAAGACAGCAATTTTCAATCTTGCAGACATGAAGGAGTGGTGTATATATGTCATGGCTGATCCTTCCCGGGTGATGGAGGAAAATGGAGAGAGAGAGAGAGAGAGAGAGAGAGAGAGAGAGATCCTCTTTCTCGTTGTTCTCGTTGTTGAAGACGTAGCAGCAGGGGCAGCCTCTCGTGAATGGCAAAATCTTTTTCGTCTATGTTCTGTGTTCCATTTCAAGGCAGACCTGTATCCCCGAGTCTGGACCTCACGATGCGACAAATGCAATCGGCCATGGTGGCTATCTGGTCGATTTTGGTCTCAACACTTCTCTTTGCTCCGATTGCATCGGCAACACCCACACCGAAGCCGGTATATAAGTGCAATCGCCGTCTCGCTGCACAGGATGGGTGTCAAAAGCAGGATGCATCATACAGTAGCCAGGTTCCCCGAGAAGGAAGCTACATGCCATGGTCGTTGATACCGTTTCGTCAAATCGGCTTCTCCGCCAAGCAGTACATCACGATAGTCAATCTCACGCCCCACCGCTTCATTCTTGATCGGAGTCGCACGCATTCGTATCAGATGGACACGTTTGACTGGGACGACATTCCACAGGGGCGAGCTCGTCAGAACACTGCTGAGTACACCAAGAAGCTTGGCAAGAATGCCAAGGACGACGGTGGCGAGGCGTACTACACTATCGAGGGAACCGACAAGCGGTTCGAAGTCAGGGCCCGGACGCATATCCCCGGCGACTATCCTCGTCGCACCATTTTCGACTTGACCGGCATGGGCTTGGGCCAGCGCGAGTATCTGGATGCCGGCAAGGAGACCGCTGTCACCTTGGTCATCACGGGAAGCGACTCGTTCGGCTTCATTGCCTCTCTTCGACACGGCCCAGGCAACTGGATGAAGGCCATGTACTCCGTCATCAAGGACAGGCAGGTCCAGCACATACTCGTTCCGGCCACGCACGACTCTGGCATGAGTCGAATCAGCAACAGAATCCACTCCATTGGCATAGAATCCAACACGCAAACCCAGGGTCTCACCATCTACGACCAGCTCCGTGCGGGCGCCCGTCTTTTCGATCTCCGAGTCGGCAGCGTGCACAAGCTGGATGATAAGAACGATTACAGCTTCTGGACCATGCACGTGAGCAATGAAAGTGCAGACGTCGTCGTCGGCAACACGGGAGAGTCCCTCGACGAGGTCATTCAGGAGGTCAACCAGTTCACGGCCGAGAACCCCGGCGAGATCATCTTCTTCCGCGTCCGATATCTGATTGGCATGCTCGAGCTTCCCGTGGACGGACCCATCTACTGGAACGCAGACATTATCAAGGCCTTCTTCGACAAGCTCAGGGGAGTCCACAATCGCTGTGGGAACCTCGACCCCACCATCAGGTTCAACAAACAAAAGGCATCGTACTTTATGGACCAGAACGCCGGCAAGGGCTGCGTGCTGTTCCTCCTCAACATGGGCAATCTCCCGCGCGGCTTGCAGCAAGATTCCGTTGCCGACGGAATCTACCGGGACTCCAGAATGGACGTTTGGGACAACTGGTCCGACCTTCCCGACACACGCAGGATGGCCGAGAATCAAGCCGCCGCATGGAAAACGGTCGGCCGCAGCGGCGCATTTGACAACGACCGGTACCTCATCAGTCAATGGCTCGTGAGCGCCGACGTGGTGACCACGACGACCCTTTCCATTGAGAACATTGGCATACTCCCCACCAATCCTTCTCTGTACTGGATGGGCCTCAACCATATGAGTCCCGTGAGCTGGCCGTCGGCCGTGCTCATCGACTTTCTCGGCGTGGTGATCAAGGGCCAGTGGGCGTGGGATCAGCTCAGCGCCGAGATGTACACCTTTGCCGTTGGCATGAACCTGTACATGATTAGCGAGAACTGCGACATCAACACGCGGCGATCTCCGCTGCTTGCCAGTTCGGCCGCCAACGGGGACCTCGAGGTCCTGGCAGACACAAGTGCGGCTGCGGGTATGGGCGTCGGCGGCAGCAGCCCGCTGGTATCGAGCTGGAACGGCATCATGTACGCCAACGGCACCGTCGACGACGACCCTCCTGCGGGGCTGCGTCCCGGGCGAGCCAATATCCTGCGGCACGGGACCAGATTCTTGAACGGGACGGTTGTGCGGGGAGATGTTCCAAACGAGATGGTCAGTTGAATACGGCGAAGGGTGTTGGATTTAATGTCATTTATATGTGTATTTTTATGTGTATGAACTATGGATGTTGTCCATCCTGTGATTTTGCACGTCAATAGCAATCTGGTGTGAGAGGACCGTGTTTGGATAGGACATTGGCAAGGCGCAGCTGTATACAGGGGTCGTACTGTATTCCCAAACATTTACACCAAAATTACATGGCGAAATGTTTTTCCTGGCGAAAATAAAAAAACTTCAAGTATAGGGGCAGCAACTGTTGTCCGTCATTGCTATACATGACAGCAAAGAGTGGACAAGATGATGGTTTTATTTTCTCTGAAGAATCGTTCGTCCCTGGTGAAATGAGGGAAATGTCAGCCGACTTGATGGCGACTCGCTGCTCGCCATGTATTAGGTATGTATTCTGGGGAAACATTCCAGTTCTTGGTGCAATGTACTCCGCCTCACGCACATCACACAGGCATATCAAAGCGCTGTGGGCCGCCGTAGCAAGCTGGGCTCGGCCGAGATTCAAGTCTCAGTGCAGGCTGGATTCGGTAGCCAGAGCTGGTTGCCCTCCGGCCCGAGCAGGCATTTGTCTGCAACGTGGACAAGCAAACGGGAGAGCGCAACGGGAGAGCGCATCGTTCGGCCGCATGACCGGAATCCCGGCCGAACCCACATAATAAGCGTGCGGCCGTCTTGGCCGTTTTGGGCCTAGCTGCCGCGTGTCTCGGCATCATGCGCTAGCCCTGCCGATGCTCCGAGATGATGCAAGCGGCTTCTCCTCCTCCCCGTCTGTTACTCCCACCCTCCCATGTAGATAGATTTGGCGGGCAAGGGTCCAACACGTTCAGTCTTGCACCCGTAGACCTTGAACGCATGGGGGGCACCAAGGTTGTCTGTGTTTTCCCATCGCGACTCTACGATCGTCCTCGCCGGCGTACAAGACGGATCGGGAATGCAACCACGTCCTTGCCCGGACCCAGGCGATGTACAGCAGCCTGCGGCGATGGCGCATTCCCAGCTGCTCCGACGGCAATGGTCTCCGCCGCGGATAGACATTGGACGCCATCGTCACAGCCACCAGTAGGGCCGATTCGGCAAACTCTCCTCCCATGCCCGGGCCGCCTCGCCCACCCCCCCATGGGCCATCAGAGGAGAAATAAAAACGTTGCCAACTCGTTGTCGCCAAGCAAGACCATGTTGGCGAGCGTTTCCGTGAAAGGAACAAGGACATGGTCATTGCATCTCGGCGTCGCACGCTCCCCATCCCGCCATGACGTCCTGGGACACGTTCACGGCCTTCAACGGCAAATTGACGTCGTCGTTTCTGAAGCCGAGCCTCGACGCGCACGGCCAGCCCGACTACGCTGCCACGGTCTCGTCCTTCTGGCAATGGATCCGTGACCTGCGGCAGGCGCCGGGCGAGCACGGCATACCCCCGGCCCGTGTCGACGACGTCGAGAGGCTCCTGGATGGCTTCTTCCCGCCGACGCCGCCCGACGCGCCCATGTACCCGACGCGCATCTCTTCCGACGTCGGCCACTCGGAGTCTCCGCGAGTGATGAAGCCCATCGAGGTGGCATTCGCCCCGGGCAAGAATCCGATGCTGGTGACCGACGCGCCCAACGCGCTGGGCTACATCTTTTCTGTGCAACGGGCCGCCGCGTCTGGCGATGACGTCGGCGCGGGCTTTGACGAGTACATGCTGCCCTTGACCGTGTGCTACGCGTGGGCTCTCCATCTGGCCTTCCTGGTGCCTTCCTCGGCGCCCACGCTCACCAACGTGCCCGCCGAGGCCAACCTGGTCTATGTGCCCAGTCGCGTCGATGACACTTCTTCTTCTTCTGCTCCCGTTCCCGTCTTTTGTCTGGGGGCAACGTGGTCCGGTGCCGACCCGGCAGACGCCCACGGCGCCGCCCGTCGAAGCGAGGACGAGGCCGAGATGGATCGATGGCGACGAAACAAGATGGTCGACCCCGTGCTGGCCGGGCATCCCCATCCGGCGGTCCCCCGGTCCACGTTCGGCCCCTCGGTCAGACGCACCGCGGCCCGCCGTCTCAACGAGTACATCCTGGGCGGCAGGGACAACGACGACAGCGCAACGCCATTCCTGCGTCCGCTCTTCTCGCCAAGCGTGCTCGGCATCCCCGGCTTTCCCAGCCCCGCCGGCCTCTCCGAATACATCCAGGCCATGAGCATCCTGATGACGACCGAGGGAGTCATCTTCCCGCCCGTCGACCCGGAAAACCTCATCTCCCACACGACGCTGAGCCCCGTCCTCATGGACCACCTGTACACCCTCGTGGACACGCTACACGACCCGGTCGAGGACCCCGTATCCCTTGTGCGGAACGTCCAGGCCCTCGTCCGCTTCTACCTCACGCCGCACGTCCTCGACCCCGTTTCGCTCAAAGACGTGCCCCTGGGTCCCAAGACCAAGGCCGTCGTCGAGAACCTGGCAACGCTGGCCCCGCCGCTGCTCCTCGCGCCCATGCAACAAAAGTTGCGCAGCCTGCGCCACCACTTGGAGAACAGCTACGAGAGCAGCGACGCGGCGGACCACAAGATCGAAGCGCGTTTCCACATGGACAACAACACGTCCTTTACACGGTCGGCCGAGCTCTTACCCATCTTTGCTCTCGGGTATGTGATTTGTCCCCGGGTAAAAACACCACCTCCAATTTTTTAAAGGGAAAAAAAAAAAAAAAAAAAAAAAAAAAACGAAGAAAAGAATACACTAATGACGATGTGCACAGCCAGCAAGCCAAACCAACCCCCGCCGTCCAAGGCGTCAACATCTTCTCGCGGCCCCTGGGCCAGGCCATCTGGCGGGGTGCCTTCCAGGACGCCTTCTCCGCCCCCCTGCTCGACAAGGCCACGCGGCAGCAGGTGCAAGGAGGCGAGTACCGGGATCCGGTTCTCGGTCCGCCTGGTGCCGAGGGCGGCGCGCTCGTGCAGCTTGTTCGGGGGGATACGGAGGGCGGGATGGGGCCGTATGCGCGCGATGCAAAGGCCGCCTGTCCCGAGACGATGGCTCTATTTGCGGTGTGAGGGGGTCGGCGGACGAGACTAGATGAGCACTTTTGCTTTTTTCTTTTTTCTTTTTTCTATTATTATTAGTATGATTCTCCTTGTACAGAGAGCCATATCCGTAGTCCCTGCCACCATTTCTCATTCCGCGTTAGAGTCCCTGCTAGACTTTCCTCTCCCCGTGACAAAGTCTCCCGTGTACGCAGTCGAGACGAACCCCCGCCGCCGCGGCGCATCTGCCGCTCGCCTCGAGGCGCCGGTAAATCGAAACGCAAAAGGGTGGGTCCTGTGTGGTCCCCTGATTCTGTTCGCCATCCGCGCTTATTTCTCCATCAGCTCCGGTGCGAGACATGTCGCAGCATCACGGCCCACGGCAAGGTGACCCAGGGTGTGCCAAGGCGTCGACGGGATCGCGAAAGGCTCGTGGGCATCACACCATGGCTAAGAGGAGATTACTTTATTACATGGAGAATAAAGATGATGACGCTTAGTATAGTAAGCTCTCGTAGTGTAAAAGTAGAGTATAATGACTAGATGTAACGTCGATGGAGGTATTTTGAAATGGCCCGGCTAAATGTGGGACCCGCGACCTTAATGGATCGAACGGTCGGCTCGGGGCGGCGCCACCTGCCGGCACTCGCGCCATGTGGGGCGGCGTGCCGCGGGAACGCCGGCCACGCTGACATGTGATGATGCATCAAGTACAGACCCTACATGTGTACATACTACGTACAAACAGTTCAGGTAATTCCGAATATATTGCCCTATCATTTGGGCGTGAAAAGCGTTGGACTTACTCGCGATCCACTGCATTGGCCCGTCAGCTCGCAGTCCTCGAACGGGGTGGCGGCCTTGCCACCTCCGCCGTCGCAACCATCGTCGCCCACGTCTGGCTGGCCATGTCCAACTTGCCACCTACATATTTCATACCCGAGCTGCGCACGCCCTGGACGGCAAAACATGCTCTCGGAAAGTATTTCTCTCTAGCTCCTGCCACACAATGGAGACGCTTCCGCCTGGAGTCACCATCGAGGGCAGCCCCAGCCCCAGCGGTCCAGAAACCCCGAGCCCTTCCGTTTCCATTCCCAATCCCATGACGGTTCAACTCCCACCCAACTGCACCTGGTCCCGCGACGCTGCCGACCTGGCCTTGGCCACCTACTTTGACCCGACAAAACCCAATCTGGGGACCGACTACGGCATCGCCGGCCTTGTTCCCGTCATCAGAGACACCCAAAGCCTCATGTTCCTTCTCTCAGATGCCCAGGGCACCTTTTACCAATGGGACATGCTCGACGGTCAAATGTTCCGCCTGCTAGACATGACAGACATTCGGCGCGCTTCGAAAGCCGTCATGCGGGACAGTGGCATCATGAACAAGATTCAGGTCTGGAACCTCTCGCGAGACGGACGAAATGGAAACTAGATCTTGGAAAGAGGCCATAAAGGCTCGCGGCACTCCTCCATCTTCGTATCACCGTGAACGATGACGACATGAGATGAGCGCGTAGCGAGATCGATTTCGCGAATTTCAAAATCATCAAGTCCTGTGGGCAAGGGGTCGTTGATTGCACAATCCCTGCTGATGAGTTGGTACTTTTGGCTGGGTGTGATCTGGAAATTCCGGTTTGGTTGAGGCATAAAGGACGCGTGGAAGCCGACATGAGGATTGGGGGCGGTTTTCACTCCCAAAGCAGCCACGTATTCATCTAGCAGTGTCGTCGGAATGTGTTGTAGGAAGAGATTTCGTTAGTAAAGCAGCGAGTCCTCGCGAATGAAACAAAACACATACTGTCCTTGGCGTCCTTTAAGGTGAAATCCCCCCCCCCCCCCCGGTCTTCAACTTGAAGGCGCCTTCATTACCCTCGTTGGAGATTTCGTCCTGCGAGCGTGTGGAGAGACTCCCTGATTCAACTTTGAGAGCAACCGTCGTGCCATGTTTTTTCCTGGCGTCTCCGTGCGAACAACTGCCCAATGTGACGAGCTGTCTGTCCATGACGCTGGACTGAACGGCTGCATCTTCGTACATGGTCCCACAGATGAAGTAGAGTTCATCGCTCGTGACGAAAAATGTTGCGATGCCATCGGGGGAGGGCACGTTCCTTGCCACGAGCAGGGCGTGCGAGACTATTTTAAATTGGGGACCCGAATCGATTGTTGGGCAGTGGTTGAAGAGTGAATAACTCTGCGTCCCGCCGGAATTGTTGCAAATGGTGAAGGAATAGCTTTTTTTTCGGCGATGAGGAACCCATGACTGGCTAATTTTTCTTTTCTTTCTTCTTTTCTGCTTTTCCGACGGCAGGTTATTCGCAATGTCGACGAGGCTCAAAAGCAAAAGGAGAAACGATGTCAGCAAAACGGACAAAAAGAGAGGCGAAGAAAAAAAAAAGACGGACAACGTCCCAGGAGGAAGAAGACTTATCGAGCGCCTCGTTCCACGCGGGCTCATCGCCGTCAAATCCAGAACTGGGACTGCCATGCGGGGTTCCAGCTTCCAGACCTCAATAGACCGACACCTAAATGAGGGACTCCATGGCACGACCGCCGGTCCAATAGTTCATCTGAAGACAACTTTAATGGAAGCCTCGATTTGGCATTACAGTGCGGCTGACTGGAAGGAAAAAAAATGAACATGGATTGGTCCTTCTCGGAGCCCATCATACTAAATGCGTTGCTTACGAGAGAGCACCGGAAAGCTAAACGCAGTAGAGAAGTAATCATAAGGTCTACCAAGCAAGCAGAAAAGGCCATGAAAGCAACTAGTTAAGGTAATGTAGAAAAAAGAAAAAGAAAAAGAAACAGGACTCCAGTCTGGCACCTCGGTGATGGGGTGCACCTGCCACCACACGTGACCCTTTTTGTGACAAGGGCCTAGTAAAGGGGCTTGGAATCAAAGGATTCAATTCAGAGCTAATAATCGACTTTGGCTCTTTAAGGTGTGTTGAGGGTTAAGTTCCCTTCCTTACGAGCCAAAGGTTTGGAAAATCTTATATACATATGCCGCATGCACGGATACCTAAGGACTGAAGGTCCCCTTTATGCAAGGGTGCCTCATGCACTCGGCCGGAGTCTAAGTACAACTCCTTCACACATATAACACCATCCCCCTCCTTTAAAGAAGCTTAACCTAAGCGATTATAATATATTATCTATTCTAGCATTGCAGGGTTTCGTTAGGTTATTAATAGTAAATTACCTTAGGAGTTACTTAGCTCCCTTACTAATAAAGTTCTTATATAGCTCCTAGGTCTAATACTTTTATGCTGACTAGCCTTCCTACTTTACTAAGTATTTAACATTATTACCTACTACCTAAGCGTCTTAGACTTCTTCTACTTAGTATTTATTAGCCTCTATTATCGCTAATTCCTATAGAACCTATTTAGGGTTAATAGCTAAATTGCCTACACAGTATAGTTTAATAAAAGAGATATAGAAGGAGTTGTAAATTCTCTAGGTTTTAGGTAGCGTTAATTAAACTATAGTAAGTAAAATAACTTACTTAATTTTAAAGGGCCCTAGTATTTTCTTATTAAGCTTCTTTATAGGTCTTTTTATCTTAATATTTTTTATATTTAATATAACTAATTACCCTACCTTATATTTTAATAGTTATAATTATCACTTATCTGCCTACTCCTTTATATATTAACGGCTTTTCTCTAACTGTTTCTTTATATTATTATAGACCTATATTATTTAATGTAAGTATAGACAGCTACTAGGATTAAGGGGTGCTCCTATTAGTAGGTTGTTCGCTATAGAATAGAAGCTGTAATTAGCAAAGAAAGGAGTTATTTTAGTAAATAACAAGACAGTATTATTATAAGTGAACTCTATAGTAGGCAATAAATCCTCTTAATTAAATATTTTATAGTTTATAAATATATAGAGATAGATTTCTAAGGTTTAGTTAGTCTATTTAGTCTATCTATTTATTTAAGGGTAAAAGGTAGTACTTATTTAACTCTTAATCCTAACTAACTAAAGAAAGTCCTTTTAAAGTTAAGAGGTAAAGTAGGAGTTATAGTTAGAAATAATATCTAAAGGTATCCTATAATATCTCTAATACTTATAAGTAAAGATATATAAAAGGTCTTCTATCCTTTTCCCTTCTACTTTTAGTGAAATAAAGTAGGCTATCTTTATAAATAGGTTAATTATTACTTAAATTAAGTCATAGCCATTAAATACTAATAGATCTATAATAAAGTCTATTATAACTAATTGCTATAGAGTGTAGTGTAGTTCTATAGATTAAAGGAGACTGTGTTATATATATTTTAGGGCCTTATTGCGTTAACATTTAAAATAACTTTAGATAAAAGTTTATACCTTAGCCTTTAAGTTTAGCTACTAGAAATTATAGGAAATTAGCTTAAGGGTTTTATTTATCTCTATATACCTAGCCACCTTTATATTATATTCTAATACTAGGACTTCTACCTATAGAGCTATAGGCACCTAAAGTCAGCCCTTTCTATATAACA
Organism: Claviceps africana; assembly: GCA_018360145.1. Taxonomy (NCBI): domain Eukaryota; kingdom Fungi; phylum Ascomycota; class Sordariomycetes; order Hypocreales; family Clavicipitaceae; genus Claviceps; species Claviceps africana. The sequence continues at coordinate 15,110 of SRPY01000138.1, forward strand.
GTCCTTTCTCTATTATATAGTTATTATTATCTTTATTATTAAGTACACTTATATATTCCCTATCTTCTAGACCTACTTATTGTATTTTCTAAACAAAGTCTAGGTGCTATTATTAGGCTACTAAGCTATAGATTTAGTTTAATATAGCTAAAATCAAAGGTGTAAAGTGCTTTAGCTTTAAAACCATTAATATTAGCTAGTCCTTATACCCCCCTTTTTTAGGCTTATATTACAGGAGTCGTGAAAGTATATTAGCCTTATTGTTATTCTTACTAGGTTAATATATAATAATAAAGTTATAGCATAAAAGCTCCTATAACTATTAGGCTTATTAACAGTTAAGCACTTTAACTTTTATAAAGTACTTAAGGTTATAGTGGTTAGAAAAGACTTTAATTCTATACTATACCCCTTTTAAACATTGCCTCTATTATTTAAAGTAGTTAATAATAGTAAGGAGCTCTTTATTATAGATTTTATAGTTAATCTCAATTAGTAATAATTTCTTAGAGTAAAATGCAATAAAATATAACTTACTATTTAGTCACTTCTATAATAAAACGCCCCCTAATGTATAGTCTAAGGCATTTACTTTAATAATAGCTAGGAGTAAGGGATTGAAGTGCATTAATATTAACGCTATAGCGAACGTTGCTTTAAGGGTATTAAACGCTGCTTATATCTTAGGCTTCTAAGTCTAGTCCTTTCTATCTAATTTAACTAAGTCTATTAATAGCTTAGCAATACAAGAGAAGTCCTTAATAAAGCGTTAATAAAAGTTAGTAAACTTAATAAACTTCTAAACTTCTTTTAATAAGGTTAAAGCCTTCTATTTATAGACATAGCTTATCTTTTCTTTTAATATTAAAATCCTATTGCTTAAGATATTATAGTTAAGAAATTCTAATTCTATTACCTACTATTAGTACTTATAGGGAGCCACTACTAGGTTATGTTTTAAAAGCTAATAAAGCACTTTCTTAACTAGCTTATTGTATTCTTCTATTATACTAGTATAGATTAATAAGTTATCTATATATACTAATAGTTTAATATTAATAAAGTCTTAGAAAATATAGTTTATTAAAGCTTAGAACGTTACTAAAGCGTTCTTTAGCCTAAAAGGTATAATAAGGAATTTATATAAACTATATTTATAGCGAAAGGCGGTTTTCTACTTATATCCCTTCGCTATATAGATAAAGAAGAACCTAGACTTAAGATTAATTTTTATAAAGTATTAAGCGCCTTATAAACGTTCCTACATTTCCTATATAAGTAGAATAGGGTACTTAACTAGTATAGTTACTTTATTAATGCCTTAAAAGTTAATAACTAAGCGTAGGGGATCCTTTAGGTCCTTCTTATCTATAAACATTAACAGCGCTCTATATAAGGCATTTAACTTACGGATTCGCCCTATTTACAATATTATTTCTAACTAAGGCTTAAGTACTGTAAGTTCTCTTACACTTATAGCGTATAATAGTCTCTATAGAGGTTCTATTCCTTCTATAAGTTTAATCTTATAATCCTATAGTTAATAGTTTAGAAGCTAAAGCGCAGCCTTATCTATTATTATTAGCAGGAACTTATAGAATTCTTTAAGGACCGCTGTAATTGCTGCGTTTAGCGTTGCTTTTGTAGCTACTATCCAATCATTTAATGGTTCTGTAAGGCAGCTTAAGCTATAGCAGTTCTATTAATAATATTTTAACGAGAATATAATATAATTTATATCCTTATTAAAGAGGTTAGCTAGTTAATAGATTTACATCCATTAGTAAGGCAGGATTACATTATAATTAGAAAGGTTGCTTAGTTTAAATAATAAATAGGTAAAGTGGTCCTCTTAATGCCTAAGTATAAGAGGTTCTATATAATACCTGCCTCCTATTTTATTAGCTATATTATTAAAAATATAAAGTGTCTTTTTCCACTTCCTCTTCTTTAGCAGGATATTTTAGTCTTAAGCTATTTTAAAAGAGAAGACTAAAAGTCTACTCCCTCTATTTAATAGAACCTTAACTAATACCTTCTATCCTTTAAGCATAAGGGTTATAGTAATAATAGGCTGGCTGCCGGACAATGGCTTGTTTATAGCTTGCTATTTAGACTATTATTGCGTGGTTTTGTAAATAATTATTACATCCTAACTTAACCTTTTTATCCCACTAAATAGTCTATAGAGGTCACCTAAAAATCTAAATTAAATTCTATTAGTTCTTAGAATCGATTTTCTAAAAGGCCTTCTTAAAATACACTAATCTTATTATTAGTCTTCACTTCTTTCACTAATAGTTACTCTTTAAGTTTATCTTTATTTAATTTATATTTAAAGGAAGACACTTTAGAAGTAGGTAGTAACTCTCTTTTTTTAATATCCTTTTAAGTATAGTACATTAGTGTATTATAGGTATTTCGCCTATATTGCCAGCAATTAATTTATTTAGCCTTCTTTTTATTAATAGCGGTTTAATTAATTCCTTATAAGGCGTCCTTAGCTAATGCCTATCTTTTTATATTATTATACTTATAAGGCTCTTTAACGTTTAAGGATAAATTTAAGTTATAGGGGCGTTAATCCTTAAAATCTTTTTATTAGCTTAGCTTTAAATACCTTAAGGTTAAAGCAGGCCTGCCTTTTTTTAAGTAATAGCTTAGGCTAAGATTTAATAGTATATTCTTATAGATCTATCCTACCTTAGAGATAGTAGTGAGGAATTCTTTATTTAAATTTAAGAGCCCGCCTTATCTTAAATAAATAAAGTAAGTAATCTTATTTAATAAGGTGTAGGAGATATATATCCTAAAGGCTACTCTAAACTAATTTACTAAGTTATTTAGATTTAGTAGCTTAGTAAGATATTAGGTTGTGTTACTTTAGTACTTAAGCTCTATTATTTATTTATAGTTCTTAAATACCTTAGCAGCATCCTTAAACCGTTCTTCTAATACTATAGAATATAAAGCTTAAGTGTCTATTATCTATAGGAACTTAATCTACTTTATATAGTGCTAGTGCTAAATTTAAGCCTTATTAGTAAGTAGAGACCTAACCTAGTTTATTTTAATTTAATTAAATAGGAAGCTATTAGTATAGGATTCTAAATACGTAGTAACTTATGCCTACTATAGGCAGAACTTATTTAATTCTTTTCTATTATAGCTAGGCAGCTTATTTAGCTAAATAGAATTAACCTAAGTAACTATAGGCCTAGCTTATCCTAGTAGCTAGGCTAGGAGGGACAATAGTTTTCTATCTCCTAAAGGATCAGGTCTACTAGGATACTTACTAGGAGGGCCTAGCAGTCCTAGTAGTCCTAGTGGTCCTAAAGGACCTAAAGGTTAGCGTAGGAATCCTAAGTTATTATTGCTACTAAAAGAGTCTCCCTTAGGGTTATTCTATTATTACATCGTTAACTAGGAATATTATAATTATCTTTAACTATCCCGTCCGTTTTTAATATAAGCTAATTAAAGATTTTCTTCTATTAGCTAGAATAACTAGCCTTATTTAATTATAACTAGTTAAGTCTGCTTAAAAGGTTCTAACGTTGCCCTTAAGGAACCTATAGTAGCGCAGCGTTTAATCTTACTTAGAGTCTAAGCAATATCTACTAGACGACCCTATTAGGTTCTTTTAATAATATCTTTAGCAATTATTTTAACAATATTTTAAAATTCCTATAGCTAGGCCTTAGTATAGGCATTAAGGTCTTATAGTCTAAGGTATTGTTAGGCTAAGAGACCTATAATTTATTTACTATATTAGGCTACCTCTTAATTCTTTTTAGTAGCTTAAGCCTTAATGCCTTATTAAGTCTCCGTTAGTTCTTTCTATAGGGCTTTAACTGCTGCTATATTCTATACCTAGGCCTTTTATAGGTATATAATCGCTGTTTATCGCTCGCTTTTATTCTAAGTAAATTATATAATTTAACTATAAACATTACCTATAAATTATTAAGTGGCCGCCTCTATTGTTAACTAAAGCCGCTATATATCTTCTTACCTAATAAGTACTCCGCTTTAAATAGCGTTAACTAGCTTTTAATAATTAATATATATATTCTTATAGCAGGCTCTAATAGCCTCTTAATTATAACGGTTTTAGGTGTAAACGTTTCTAGCCTATATTTATATTATTTTGTAAGCCTCTTTTATATAACGGTTTATAATAGAGATATCTATAGAAGCTAATAGGCCTAACTTAACTAGTAAGTCTAGTGTGTCTTATATAATAACTTTAAATTTAAAGGGATTATATAAGACCATTTAGTTTAGGTTTAAAGCCTTAGCCTTAGCCTTAATTATAGTAGGAGTAAAGATAGAGATAGGAATAGGGATAAGGATAGAGTTCTTCTTAGTGCCTTTACTGCCGCTTAGTATAGCCTTATTAACAGTAGCTATCTTATTAATAGGGAAGTAGTAATGTTATAACTTTAGGGAATATTATTTTAAAGAAGGAGGTAAGGGTTAATTAAGGGAATTAAGGAATTCTTAAACTATTTATTTAAGATTAGTAGAGGAGTGGTCTAAGAAGAAATACAAACCTACACTTCCTTTAGTAGAGTTTATAAGCTTATCTTTATTTTACTATATATTGCAGGGCAGGGCAGCTAGCTAGTTGCCTTAACTAGATATAATAGAAGATAATAAAGTAGAGGATAAGGTAGAGAATATAGAGAGGTCTTATAGAGACTTTTATAAAGCCCTACTTATAAGGTTTTATTAAGGTAATAGTGTAGACAGGAAGGATTCTTTTAAGAGGTTAGGTAGTTCTAGCCGAAGTTATACCAATATAGGGTAAGGTTTAGTTAAAGCCGATAGCGGAGGAGGAAAAGTCGATTATTTATAATAAAGGCCTAGTAAAGGGGCTTAGAATCAAAGGATTCAATTCAGAGCTAATAATTGACTTTAGCTCTTTAAGGTATGTTGAGGGTTAAGTTCCCTTCCTTATGAGCCAAAGGTTTAGAAAATCTTATATACATGTGCCGCACGCACGGATACCTAAGGACCGAAGGTCCCCTTCATGCAAGGGTGCCTCGTGCACTCGGCCGGAGTCCGGGTGCGACTCCTTCGCACGCGTGACACTTTTTTTCTTTTCTTTTTTTTAATAGAAGTACAACGGGAAAAGGGAAAACGACAAGAAGGGGAAAATAAAGCTCGAACTCGACTCAGCTCAGCTCCTGCCATAAATAATTCGACTATTGAAAAGCCCGGCCGGTGGGAATGACAGCGCAACGCCGAAGCTATTATCATCTCGATGCGAGAAACACGATCCGCCACCAGGCGCGCCGTCTTGGATTATGCGGCATCCTCGTCTCTCGTCAGGATGGCAGGGGGCGATGGAAAGACTGCCCATCTTGGAGATAAGGGGGGTAAAAGTATATATAGGCGAGCAAAGCTTCTTCTACGGATGCAATCTTTCCTTCATCCTCATCAAGCGACACGAATCGATCCAGAAACTCGCGCGCACAGCAGATTTCCCGTAACAGAATTCTTCATCATTTATTATTGTATTTTCTACCCTTACTCATCTACCCAGCCTCCAAAATGCCCAACACGTACAAGATCACCATCAAGAACAAGACCGGAGTCATGCAAAATTACCATTTCTTCTCCTCCCCGCCCGCCGTCTCCGGCGGTACCTTTGGTATCATCTGGAGCAACGTCCTGAAGGCGGCCAACGACACGCCTGATGGCGGTGTGGCTTCCCTCCAGATCGCCAACAATTACTATGCGGTATGCGGCAGCTTCGACGGGGCACCGGAGTCCGGTTCCAGCGTCACCATCGGCAAGACTGTGCCCGTCACCCTGGGGGCCCGGGTAGGGGGCGAAGTGACCATGGGCTCGACGGTGACCTTGGTGGTCAACCACCGGACTGCTTGTGACCTGAAGGCTCCAGAAACACCAGGCAAGGGCAAGCTTGGCGCCTTCGAGATCGATACCAGCTACGAGAAAGGCAATGAGTTTACGGTGCAGGACGCCAAGATCAGTACGTGGTCTCTTGGAGGGAAAAGACGAAGAAGAGATGAACACACCCTTTCGATGAGATTCAGGAAAGTCCACAAGCTAATCCCATGTTTGGCAACTTTTAGACCATCTGCTTGTTGGCATTGCTACGTCCAAGGATAGCGACATCCACAGCGCCATGGGCACATTCTCGCCCTACCCCAATGTCAAATACCAGGTCCAGCCTCAGCTCGTCTTCTACGTCTCCGCTGGAGAGTCTTTCGATGTGGGCGCCCTGGTCAAGGTTGAGATGATGGCTAGCACCCAGGCCGTTGACTTTGCCAAGCGACAGACCATGTTGCGGGACTCCAAGAAGGGGCTCGCAGCCATGAAAGGGAATAAAGAGACCACAAGGGTTCTAAATAAGCTAAAAGCTAACAGAACTATCTTAAGTGATAATAATAATTAAGAGAGAGAGCTAGAAGCTAACTATAAGCTAAGGTAAGTAGAGGCCTAAGGGGCTAATTATATAATTTAATATAGTAGAGGACTTAATATCCTTAGGTTTAAAAAAGATAATAGCTTTATTATTAATAAAAGAAGGGGATCTTTTAAATTTATAATAGAAAGGAGGTAATAAATAAGGTATAAGTAATAAATATAATAATTAAATCTATAACTATATTAATTACTACTTTTTATTAGTTTTTATATTTTAAATTCTATTTATTACTATTATTACTATTTATTATTCCCTATTCTTTATTATTAAATTTCTACACTTAAAATATTATAGAATTCTATTTATTAAATATATTATAGAAGTTATTATTAAGTAATATTATAAAGAAAGGTATAACTATAGTAATATTTAATAAAGTAGAATTTAATATAGTAATATAAAAATATATTTAAAGGTAAAATAAAGCTTAAGAGATATTATTACTATTAAAGTAAAGAATATATTATATTACCTTACACTTCTTTTCTTTTTAAATATTAAAGCTAATAATAGGTATAAAAAGATAATAACCTATATTATTAATAAAAATAACTTTATTATTAAAAAATTCTATTAAATTAGAAATTATTTAATAATAACTACTAAAATATTAATAACTAAAGTATTAATAGTAATAGTTAGAGATATTATAAATATTATAGTAAAGAGTTTTATTGTTTTTTTATAAATATTAAGCTTAAAGATAATTTAAGTAATAATAATTAAAATAAAATTTAATATAATCTTTAATAAATATAATAGTGCCTATATATTTATAAAAAGTATATATACTTTTAAAGGGATTTTCTATATAAAGATTATTAATTAAGGCAGTAAAGGTAAAATAAAACTAACTTAAATAAGCTTAGGTAATAGTAATATTATTATATAAGTAATTATTTATAAATTTAATAGCTAATATATATACTAGGTTATATATAATAAAGTTAGCCTTAAAACTAATAGATTTATTTACTAATTAAATATTAATAAAGGGGTAGTGAATTTTAATAAAAGATAATAAGTAAAGTAATTTCTATAAATATAATTTCTAAGCTTTATAAAGAGTTATAATATAAATAGTAGCTTTCTTTATTAATGTTAAAAATAACAGCTATTTTCAGGAGACCTTATCCACTATAAGGACCTTTAATAGGCCTTATAACAACCCTAACCCTGACCTCTATAGAGACTTTATAGGGGGTCTTTAGGTTAAAAGCTAGCGATAGTGCGTGTAATATACGTGTATATATATACATAATAAGCGTAAAAATAAACGTTTTAGCTAAAAGCTTATAGCTATAAATGCCTTACTTTTCTAGCCTTTTTGCCTTTAATTATACACTTTAATAGTTAATATATACTTAATTAAAAAGCTAATAAACTATTAGCTTTAGTAATTAATTTTTATAGTAATAAAGTATATTAGTTAAATTTTAATTAAAGATTTAAGCTATATTACTTAATAGCTATAAAGCCTTAAATTATATAATCTATAAGCTACCTTAAAAAAGGAAATAAAAGGTTTTTAAAATTAAATTATATAAAGACTAAAGGTTATAAAAAGGAAATATAAAGAGTTTTATTATTATTAAAGTAAAGGGAATTTTTTTATATAAATTTCCTAATTTTTAGATTTTTAGGATTTTTCTATATATAGATTTTTACTAAGTAAAATTTTTAGTATATATATTAATAAATTAGTTATGTAGCTATAAGTCTATTTTTTTATTTTCCTATATAAATAAATTTATAGAAAATAAAAAGTAGCTTATAAGCCTTTATTAACTATATAAATCTATTAATAGGCTTAGTAAGTATATAAAAAAAAATATTTATTTCTTTATAACTATTTATAACTATATAGACTGTTAATTAAACCTACTATCTATAATATTAAATAAATTAAATAAAATCTAAGAAAATTTACTTATATTTTATAAGTTAAAATTTAGTATATTTTATATACTAAAAAGCATATATTAAGCTTTTAATATAGAAATAAGGCCTATAGTAATCGCTATAGTGCTATAAAGACCTTTTAACTACTAGCTTACTAAGCCTTACTACCTTAGTATTTTAAAGGGTAAAAGCCTCTATAAACCCCTTATTTCTAATAAATTATAAGCTTAAAAGCACTTTTTAAGTACTAAAAAATTTATTAAATTTTATAAAATAAAGAGAAAATTTACTAAAAATTATTTAAATTTTCTATATTAAGGTATAAACTTAAAGAAAGACTTAGAAGCTATTATTTCTTTTATAAAAATAGAATAAATTTACTAAAAGAAATCTCCCTTTCTATAAAATAGAAAGAAATATAGTATAGAAGAAATTTTACTTCTATAAAAATAGAATCTATAAATTATAAAAGTATTTCTACTTTTATAAAAAGGAAAAGATATAAAAAACTTCTATTTTTATAAAAAGAGTATAAAGATATTTCCCTTTATAAAAAGGAAATATTATAAAAGCTTTCCTTTTATAAAGGCTTTAGAAATATTTCTATTTTTAAAGGCTAAGAACTATAAATAAAAGCTTTTATAGGTATTTTTTTTTATAAATTCCTACTTTATAAAGCTTTTCCTTTTTCTATAATTTAGTAGCTATAGACTTTATAAACTTAGGGCCTTAAGCTAAGAGCTAAGAGCAGGTTTAGGTTAATTCTATAAACTAATAAATTACTGCCTAAAATAATAATATCTTTAATATTCTATAAAAAATTAGAAGATTTAGCTATAATTATAGCTAATAACCTAGTAAATAAGCTAGTAAATATACTACTAAAAGATCTTAATTTTAATAGAAGTGTAAGCTAAAATAAAGCTTTTAATATATTAAATTTCTATAATAACTCTATTATTAAGGAATTTAATAAAAGAGTTTATAGCTTTTTAAAGGCTATAAAGCTAAAGGGACTAAAAAATTATAATTAATAGAAATAAGCTTTAGTAATTTAATTTAAGGCTTTAAAAATACCTAATTTTTTAGATAATTCTAAGGGAGTTTCTAGTAATTTAAGTAATTTTAATTAAGCTATTATTTTTATACTTCTAAGAGATAGCTGTTTTAAAGGCCCTTAAGCCGCTATAATTTAGTAATAAAACTTAATAAAAGCCTTTAGCCTTTTAAAAAAGTAGTATTTTTAAAGTGCTAAAATATAATATAGCTCTCTATATTCCTAATTCTATAGCCTAAATTTCTAAGGCTTTAAGGGATCCTTAAAGGCTTTTAATGCTTTATTTAATAATTTACTAGCTAAATTAATAATTTTTAGCGTTTCTATAAAACCTATAGATTAAGTAAATTAATATTTATAAGCATTAAAATCTACTTTTCCTTAGTAAATAGAAAGGCAATAAGTTACTATAAAGACTAATAGAGCTTTAAAGATCCCTATAGAGGCACTAAATTTATAATTTTTAATAGTAAATTTATTAGAAGAGTAGTGAGATAAGAGCTTTACTATAGCTAAAGCTCTAAATTATAAAGCTATAAGCTCTAAGGAATCTATATATAAAGGCTTTAAAGAAAATAAAACCTTTAATTTTTATAAAAATAAAAATAATAAAAAGAATAACCCCTAAGAAAATAAAGGAAATTCTAAGTCCTTTTTTAATAAAAAGAAAGGCAAAATTTAGCCTAAGAAATTCTCTAAAAAGGCTAAGGATAAGACTTAAGAGGGCATATTTATATTAAGTAATTTTAACCTTATTAATAGCTCTTTAAAGCTTTTTAGTAAACTTAATAGCTTTAGTACTAGCAGTAAATCTACTGATTTTAGTGATTTTAGTAGTATTACTAGCATTAAAAAAGACCTAAAGAATAAAAAACCCTTTAAAGCCTTTAATTTTAATTATAAAGTAATAAAGAACTCCCTTCTTTATAATATAGGCTCTATAGTGTATTTAATCAATTTTAAAGAGCACTTTATAAGCTATATTCTTTATAAAAAGGGGGAAGCTAAGCCTATCTTTACTAATAGAGGATCTATATATTTTAAGGGATATAGAAAAGCTAAATTCCTATTGCTTTATTAGTAAAATCCTAATAAATATAGGCTTTTAATTCTTTAAGACATACTATATTTTCTAGGTCTAAATATAAATATAGTTAGTAAATTAAAGCATTATTTAATAGGAGAATATATAAGTAAAAATACTCTATATTTAGCTAATAGATTTTGTATTAGTCTTTTAAATATTAAGAAATATAGCTCTTTCTTTTAAATAAAAGACTTATATATACCCCTTTTAAAATTACTTAGTAGCTCTTATAGCTACTATAATAGTTATTTTAACTATTAGGTTTTTAGCTACCCTATAGAGGTTAAAATCCCTCTTTAAGAGCCTTTATAGGCTAAAAAAGCTATTAAAATTAAAGAATTAAGGGATTTTAATTTAGAACCTCTTAATACTATAGCCCCTTCTTCCCTAATACTTATAGCCCTAGGCTAGGTCCTTTATTCCTCTAATTTAGTACCTAATTCCCTTAAATTAAGGCTTAATTCTTAAGGGATATAATAGGCTTTAGCAGACCCTTTTACTATATTTTTAAAGGCTTTAAAAGACTTAAAAATAATAGAAGGTCTTTTAAAGCCCTTAAAACTATAGGCGCCTTAATAAAAGGCCTATAGATTCTCTAATAGAGCCTAGTAGAGAGCTATAGAAGAAGGCTCTATAGAGCTTAAAAAGTTAAGTTTAGGTACTAAAAGTTAACCTTTAAAGCTTAATTTATACTAAAAATTGCTAAGACTAGTTAGAATTTAATATATTTAGCTAAGGCATTTAAGGATTAACCTTCTAAAGAAAATAAGCTTATTAGCTAAGGGAATATTGGATTTTAATTAGTATTAAGAATAAGGATTTTAACTGCCTAACCTATATTTAAACTAAGGTAGTTAAAAGACTTAGTAAAAATTTAATTCCTAACCCTCTTAAAGCTTTAAATAGGCTAAAGGGGGATATAATAAAAATTAGCCCTATCTTTTATAATAAGTAGTAAATCTACTTATTTTTAATAGACTAAAAAACTAAATTTAAGTAGGTTTTATAAATATTTAATAAAGAGGGACCTATTATATTTTTAGCTATTAAAAGCTTCTTTAAATCCCTAAAGAATAAGTTTAGTACCTACTTTAAATATCTATATTTTAATAGAGGTAAAGAAATTAATTCTACTTTATAGAGCTAGCTAGCTAAAAAGGGGATAAAATTTATAACCTTTTCCCTTTATATTTATAAGTAAAATGGATTAGCTAAGCGTTTTATTTATATTATTTTAGATAGATTACAGGCTACTTTACACTGGTCTGGTTTGCCGTTATTTTTATAGAATTTCGTCCTTTTTTTAGTTATAAATTTTATAAATTTATTAGTAAATTTAACTAAACTAGCGTGCCTGGCATAATTATTAGCTAACGACTTTAATAGGCCCTTTATACTTAATTATAGCTCTTTTAGAGCTATAGGCTCTTATTATAAGGTCTTAATTCCTTTAAAAAAAGACTTAAAGCTTAAAAGCTAGCCCTTAAAACAGTACTTAATAAGCTACTTACTATAGTAGGTTTTAAGACTTATATAGTATATATTCCCTTTAAAAGGCTTATAATAAAAACTAGTTTTTTTAAAATTATAAAATCTATAAGCCCTATTTTTAATAGCCTCTTTAGGCTTTCTATAGGGAATAATAGCTTTTTAAAGGGGGATTTCCTTAATAAAAATGCCTTAAAACCCTCTATAATTATAAAGGGGGCTAAAGTAAATTTAAAACCCTCTAATCCTTTAATAGAGAGTAATTCCTTAAAGGGGGAAAAATAACTAAATAAAGTTATTCTTAGTAATAAAGATTACCCTATACCTTATAATTAAATAGTTAGAAATAAGCTTAGCTAAGCCCTTAGTTCTAGAGATTAAAATTTACTAAATTTAACGTAATTTAAGCCTGAAAAAATCAATTTAACTCTAGATAAAATAGATATTAATATAGAGGCTTTTATATATTAAATCTACTACAAAGCATAACTTAAAGTAAAAGAAAATATATTTAAAGGTGAGCCTAAGACCTAAAAGCAAGCTTTATATTTATTAAATAAAGCTAAATAGTTTAAAGCGATTTTTAGTAAATTTAAGTAACTTTTAAAGGCTAAAACCTTTAAATTTATAAAGGCAGACTAAGTCCCTAAAGGCTAGAAGATTTTAAAAAATCGCTTAATATTAAAAATAAAGAGAGATAAAGAATATAATCCTTTTAAATATAAAGTATAGCTTATTACTAAAGGATTTATATAAATAGAAGGGTTAAATTATATAGATACTTTTACTGCTATTAGTATTCCCCTTAGCTAGCAAATCTTACTAGCCTTAGCAGCTTAAAATAACTAGGAAATAGAGTAAGTGGACTTTATTAATGCCTTTTTAAATAGCTACCTTAAAGAGCTTATTTATATAATAATTCTAAAGGGTTTTACAGAATTTATTAAGTAAAATCTACACTTAGCTAAATTAGCTAAAAGCTATAGCTATAGGGCTTTTAAAAGGTAAATAATTATACTTAAAAAGACCCTTTATAGCCTAAAGTAAAGCTTTAAAGAGTGGTAGCAAACGCTAATTAAAGTATTTAAAAGCCTTAGTTTTAGCCCTTTTATATCTAACCCTATTATATTTTGTAATTTAGTAACTAAAACATTTATTATTACTTACGTTAATAATTGCCTCTTTATAGAGCTAAATTTATAATATATTTAAAAGCTTAAAAAGGCCTTATATAAAGCCTACCCTATAGAAGATAGGGGCCCTATTAAATTCTTTTTAGGGGTGTAAATATAGTGTAATTAAAAAAATAAGGTCTTAAAAATCTACTAAAAACAATATATTTAAGAGGCCTTAGTACACTTTAAGCTAGAAAATTATAAAGTAATTAGAATTTTAATATAACTAAGGGTCTTAAAAATATAGCTTACTAAGCCCTTAAAAAGCTAAGAAATTAAAGAATATTAAAGTATAATAAAGACTATTATATACTTAATACTCTTTACTAAGCCTAATATTGCTTTTACACTATAGTAGCTTTCTATAGCCCTAGCTAGTCCTTATTTAAAATATTTAAATACTATAAAAAGCCTACTAAAGTACCTCTTTAGTACTTAAAACCTTACTATAATTTATAAGGGTCCCCTTAAAAATTAAGTAAAAATAATACTATTAGCTATAGCTTAGTTAGGTTCTATAATAGCGATTTTACTAAAAATAGAAACTCTTCTAAATCCACCTATATATATTTATTTAAGCTAGCTAATGGCTTTATAAGTTAAAAAAGCAAAAAGGCTAGTATAATAGCTTTATTTACTATAGAAGCTAAATTAAATACAATTTATAAGACCTTTAGAGAGCTTTAGTAGCTAAAGGGTATTTTTAAAGAGCTAAAGGCCTCTATAAAGCCCTTTATTTAGATTTTTTATAATAACTAAAGCGCTATAAAGACCGCCTATAATCCAGCACTTTATAGCTACATTAAGCATACTTTATTAAAATTTTATTATAATTAATAATAAGTCTTAGCTAAGCTAGCTAAAATAGCTTATTTAAATACTAAGAAAATGCTAGCTAATAGCTTAATAAAGCCCTTAGCTATACCTTTACACGCTATTTTCTTAGAGCTTATAGGGCTTTAATCTCTATAGTAATTACTATAAATCTTAACGCCTAGCTAAAGGCATTAAAACCCTTATAAAAACACTTAAAAAATATAAAACAATCACCAAAATAATTACTAAAATTAACCTTTAACTTTAATAATAAATTTTGTTTAATTAGCTATATTTAACTATAGCCTTTTTTAACTTTTACTAAGAGCCTTACTTTTTAACCTTTTAAATTAGTTATCCTTTTTCTTAAATAATTTTATTTAGATTTATACGTTTTGTTTTTAAATTTAGTATTCCTTTTTTTATTTTAGCTTTTAGAATATCTCTTTAGAGGGGGTGTTAAAAGTAATAGCTATTTTTAGGAGACTTTATTTACTATAAGGACCTTTAATAGGCCTTATAATAACCCTAACTCTAACCTTTATAAAGACTTTATAGGGGGTCTTTAAGTTAAAAGCTAGCAATAGTGTGCGTAATATATATATATATATATATATAATAAGCGTAAAAATAGACATTTTAGCTAAGAGCTTATAGCTATAAGCGCCCTACTTTTCTAGCCTTTTTGCCTTTAATTATATACTTTAATAGCTAATGTATAATTAATTAAGAAGCTAATAGACTATTAGCCTTAGTAATTAATTTTTATAGTAATAAAGTATACTAGCTAAATTTTAATTAAAGATTTAAGCTATACTACTTAATAACTATAAGGCTTTAAATTATATAACTTATAGGCTACTTTAAAGGAGGAAATAAAAGGTTTTTAAAATTAAATTATATAAAGACTAAAGGTTATAGAAAGGAAATATAAAGAGTTTTATTATTACTAAAGTAAAGGGAATTTTTCTATATAAATTTCTTAATTTTTAAATTTTTAGGATTTTTTTATATATAGATTTTTATTAAGTAAAATTTTTAATGTATATATTAGTAAATTAGTTATATAGCTATAAGTTTATTTTTTTATTTTTTTATATAAATAAATTTTATAGAAAATAAAAAGTAGCTTATAAGCCTTCACTAGCTATATAGATCCACTAATAGGCTTAATAAGTATATAAAGAAGAATACTTATCTCTTTATAGCTACCTATAACTATATAGACTATTAATTAGATCTACTACCTATAATATTAAATAAATTAAATAAAATCTAAGAAAATTTACTTATATTTTATAAGCTAGAATTTAGTATATTTTATATGCTAAAAAGCGTGTATTAAGCTTTTAACGTAGAAATAAAGCCTATAGTAACCGCTATAACGCTATAGAGACCTTTTAACCGCTAGCTTACTAAGCCTCACTACCTTAGTATTCTAGAGGGCAAAAGCCTCTGTAAACCCCTTATTTCTAATACTACTAGTAGTAATATTAAAATTACCTTTAAAGGTACTAAAAACTAAACTAAATTAAAGAGAATTATTTATAAAAAAAACTATAGCTTTTAGTTAGTATAATATAAAAATAAGTAATAAAGGTTCTATTATATAACTAGCTTTATTATTAATAATTAAACCTAAATACTATTTTAAATAATAGTTAATAAAATCTTAAGTAGTAATAAAAGTGTAGAATATAATATAAGCTTATATAAGAATAACCTTTATATATTTTTAAGCTTATTTAAAATAAGCGGATTTATAGGTATAAAAAGCTATAAATTCCTTTAAGTAAGCTTTAATACCTTTTAAAATAAATAATTAATAGTTAAAATATTTTTATACTTCTGCCTTAATAAGGGATAATAATAAAAAAGGGGAGAGATTAAAATTATAATAAACTAATTATACTTCTTTAGTTATATTAAATAATTCTATATAGTTAGTTTAAAACTAAGAATTTAAGTTAATAGTAAATAAAGGTATTAATTTTATTATAGATTTAAATATATACTTTAATTCTATATTATAGCTATATATATAGATAATATTAATAAAATATATAGTAGTTTATTTAAGTAGTATATTATTTAGCTAAATATTTTAAGTACTTATAAATATAACCTTAGTTATAGAGATATTTAAGTAAAGAGAATTCTTAGAAATTAAAGTTACTTTATTAAAAGACTTAATTATTAATTAAAATAATAAAGAAATTATAATGCTTAATAAAAAAGTAATAGGTTTAAAGGGAACGCTATTAATTAAATAGTAATTAAAAGAAATAGAAAAACTAAGCTTTATAATAAATATAGTTTTACTAATATTAAGGATATTATTAATAAAAGCTACTTTACCTTTATAATACTATAGAGTTTAAATATAAGCAACTTTCTTAAGTATAAATTTATTAGCGTTAATAGTATATTAAAAACTAAGGAAAATAAAAAGAAGGTTAAAATAAAAAGTGTTAAGGAAAGTAAGATTTATATAAAGTAACTAATTAAATTAAACTATATAAAGAGAGGACTGCTTTAGTGTATTTATATAATAAATTATATTTATCTTAGCTTTAAAAGTAGCTTTATTAATATTTTACTAAATAAAGGTTTAAGTTTTTTTTAAAGATAAATTTATAAATTTATACTATTTAATAAAGGTATAAAAATAAGTAGGATTTAGTATAATATAAAGAGAAGAAAAGGGAGTAAGCTAACTTTATTACTTAAGTTATTAAATAATAAAAAAGAAATTAAACTTAAGCTTAAAGCTATAAAGTTATAATACTTAGTAATTAATTTATAGTGTACTAAAAGGCTATAACTTTAGTGCTATAGAAATAAAAATACTATTATTAAAAAATACTTAAATCTTATTCTAATAATATATCTTATTTTTATTATTACTATAGAAATATTTTTAAGCTAAATCTAATATTTAAAATAATAAAATAGCTTTTAAAGTTAAAGATAAGTAAAGTTAATAATTATTATTTAAAATATCTTTTTATATAAAAGGTTAGATAAATAGGGCTGTAGTTTTAGTAAAGGTTTTTAATAAAAGAGTAGCTAAGTTAAAATTATTATTATTATTAAAGTTATTATTATTCATATCTTCTATAGCGCTAGAGTTATTAAAGAGTGTAGAACCTTATATAATATAAGCCTTATATTAGGTATTATTATATTTAGTTATTTTATTTATAATAATTAATATAGCTTTTTAATAAGCAGTAACTAATTAATTAATTAGTTTAGCTGCTATTTTATAATAAAGTGCGTTATTATCTATTAAGTTAGGAATAGCGTAATAATAATATAGTATATTAAAAACCATCTGAACTCTTTTATCTATATTAAGCATAAATATCTAAATATTTTTATTAAAAGTAATATTAATAAAGAATATTATAGGTTAATTATTAGTAGAAATGCTATAGATATTAATATTATTAAGGGATAGAGATTACTTAAAATAAGCTAAAGAAATAAAATAAGAGTAGAGTGAGGAATTTTAATAAGCTATAATTAATAACCTTTAATAAAACACTTTATTAACTACACTAAAGATATAAGTAATACAATAATAATTTAATAATATAAAATAATTAAAATATAAAATAGGATAATTAAGACAATATAGATTATTTATAATATAAGAACTATAGTTAAAATTAAAAAAATTATTCTAATTTTTAATAGTAAAGAAAAAGTTAATTTAGTTATTTAAGGTATTAAAAGTAAAATCTATATCTATAGTTTAATATTAAAGTAATTTAACTAAGATTAATAAAGTAATTAAGTTATTAAATTATTAAACACTATATTATAGGTAGTCTATAAATAAAGTAACTATAGACTTAACTATCTTTTAATAATTATATAGTGTATTATCTTAAAATTTATAATTATAAAGAAAATAAATTAAATAAATGAAGGGAAAGGTAAAATTAATATATATAATAGTAATATAAGTTATAGTTAAGTAGTTAATATTTATAATAGTTACCTTTAACTTACTAAAGGTATTAGAAATATAATTAATAAAAGGATATATAAAGTCTTAATATCTTAATTATAAGGTAAAAGGTAGTTAATTTAAATAAAGTAATTATTATAAAAAATTAAGAAAGTTAAAATAGTTATAAATAAAAGACTTTACTTATATATTAAGTAATAGAAAGTAAATATTTATAATTCTAACTATTTTAATATTATTTAATAATTAAAGTAAAAGAGATAAATGTTTTAAAATATAGAGGTTAATAATAACTTTTAATAAAGTATATAATTTAAAAGCTTAGTAATAATTAAATTAGCGTTTATAATCTAAATAGTAACTTAATATAGTAGTATTAAAAAATAGAATTACTGCTTTATAGAGAGATCTATTATAAAAAAGGGATTGAAGTAAGGATATAGGTTTAGTATCCTTAGATAATAAGTTAAATATAATATTAAAATAAATAGAGTTATTAATAGTAGTATTATTAAATAAAACTACTAAATTAGTATTAATATTCAAAGTGTTATTTATTTATTAAATATTTTAAAAATTATTAATAGAACTAGTATTATTTTATTAAAT
Organism: Claviceps africana; assembly: GCA_018360145.1. Taxonomy (NCBI): domain Eukaryota; kingdom Fungi; phylum Ascomycota; class Sordariomycetes; order Hypocreales; family Clavicipitaceae; genus Claviceps; species Claviceps africana. Next base: position 33,683 of record SRPY01000138.1, read on the forward strand.
ATTTTAATATTAAGTAGTAGCCTTTAAAGTAATTAATAAAGCCTAGTTTAACTTAATATATAAAGAAGGTACTATATTTTTTATAAAATCTACTTAAGTTATAGTATTAGAAGTAATAGTATTTAAATTTAAATTAAAAGTATATAAATTACTTACAGCATTTAATATTAGGCTAATTAAGGCTAATATATCTATTAGATTAAGTTAGGGAATTATAGTATAAAAAGTAGTTTAATATATAGTAATATTAAAGGAAGAAACTACTATTTATATAATAGAATTAACTAAAGTTATAATTTAACTTAGCGGTTATATTAAGATAAGCACTTTTTAAGGATTTAAAAAGATATTTAAAGAAGCAGTTAAATAGGATATTACTTAAAAAGCCTTAAAAAAATAGTGAACTTAATTTTAAGCTTAAAAATAATAGAAAAAAGAGTAAAAGGCCTATATAATATTAGTAGTTACTAAAGTAGGGTTAGTAATATATAAAGCGCTTTAAGCCCCCTTAATATTTAAAATTAAATTAAGTAGCTAAAGACTAAAGGGGAATTTTACTATTAATTATTAAAAATTAATATTAAAAGCTATATTTAAGGAAAAAACAACAATAATAAAAGTTAATTAATGTAGAAGTAATAGAGAGAATTATAGAAAATAAAAAGCATAAAATAAAGAAAGATATAAAAAAGAGAAGAAAAAGGAAAAAAGGGACTTAAATAAAAATTAAAATAAAGTAAGAATTATACTAAGGATAATAAGTAACTATTAATAATTATTAAGGAAAGGTAGAAGTGTTAAAAGTAGGGCTAAGTTAAAGGTTAATAATTTTAAGGAAGGTGCTTAATTAATTATAATATTAAGATTTGATTTCTTACCTAAAGGCTACAATAAAATTAAGGGCTATAATGCTACTAGTAAAACTAGTTATTGTATATAGATAAATATAGGTTAATTAATTAAGGAATGTCTTTATAAAAAATCTCTTTTAGTTCCTATAAATTATATTATACTAAGTATCCTAATTAGCGGATTTTAAATTTATAGAATTTACCCTTTTAATATAATATAAGAATTTTATTAATAATATACACTTTACCTTTATCTTTTATAATAGCTTTTAAAGGTAATAGTGTATAAGTGCTAAGGGGTATAGGTTTAAGGAAACTAATATTTATCTTTAAGTGTTATTTAAAATAAAAGGGAAGGCTTATTTTAAAATAAAGGGGACTAAGTTACTAAAGAATTAGAAAGGGTCTAGCTTAATAATATAAAAGCTTAGTTTAACTATATAAATAATACCTATTATCTTCTTTTTTAGTAAGCTTAATATAAACTAAATTATTTACTTATAGCAATAGTAGAGGGATATAGTTAGGGTTATAGGTAATTTTTATATATATAACTGCTATTTAAGTAGTGTCTTAGGCTTTTTAATAGTAATGCTTCTATTTAGTGCTATAATCTTTAAGTAGGGTTATAAAGGTATTTAAGTTAAGGAAGTGTAAAGGTTTTTTACTAAAGACTAGTTTATATGGAGAAATATTAATAATAGCGTTAAAGGATAAGTTTAAATAGAAAATAATATATAGTAAAACTAATTGCTAATAACCTATATTAAAATAAGCACTAATTATAGTTTAAAGGCTATAAATTAGTGTTTAAACTAAGCGTTTTAATTAACTATTTATTTATTAGTAATAAGCAGCACTAATAGAAACCTTTATATTAAATGCCTAATAAAGGGATATTTAAAGCTAAAAAACTAATTTAGAATTAATATTATATATAAAAATATAAGGTATACTGTAGGTAGGGTAAATGTACTAAATAAATAAATTTACCTAGTCCTTTAATGTAAATAATAACTTACTAATAAGACTAAAAATAAATTTAAAGAATTTATTAGTAATAAATAAAATACAATTATAATTATTATTAATTAAAAGATCTATAACGAAATCTAAATATAAAGTTAACTAAGGAATTTAAAGAGTTAAGACTAGTTATAAAGATCTATAGAGCTTTCTATAGTAATGTTTAGCCTTTTAGTATTTAAGGTAGGCTTAAATATAAAAAGATAAATAATATTTTATACTATAAAAAAAATAAAAGGTTAGAGAAACTTATATACCTATATAACTTTAAGATAGCCTCTATTATTATAGATAAATTTATATATATTATCTACTAAAGAGGAAGGAAGATAAATATAGTAATAAATACTATTGTTATAATATATTAAGCCTAAAGATTAGTTATATAAAAAGGCTAAAAAGTCTATTTAATTAAAGGGAAGCGTTAATAACTTAGTGTAAACCTTATAGAAGGTTTTATTAATAGGTAAGGCTAAAACTATAGCTTAATATAAAGAATTAAGAAGTAATAATAATACTATATCTTTATTATTATTTAAAAATAATACTAAAGTTATAGGGATTAACTTTAGTAAAACTAATAGTGTATATATAGCTACTATAGCAATATTAAATAGAATTAAAGGCTTAGGGGCTATTAATATTAAAGCCTAAGAAAAGCTATTAATAATAATTATTAGCTTTAGTTATAGAAAAGCTTTTAGTAGCTAAGGTAAGTTAAAAATAGCTATAGCTTTAAATTAGTATTATATTATAACTATTATAATATTAATCTTAAAGAGAGAAGATTAAGCGTATATAGAATTGCTAACCTAAGCTATTTTTAACAATATATTAGTATTAATATATTTAGGCCCTTAATAATAGACAATTGTAATTTAATCTCGCTAACGTTTAAGGTATAAGCGCTAATTAACTAATTAATATTTGCCCTTAGGCTTATTAATGCTAAGGGATTTAAAGATATTTTAAATAGCTATATAGTTAGTAATAACTATAAATTTAAAGTAATTAAGATAATATTTTAATTTCTTTAAGGCTTAAACTAAGGCTATAGTTTCTAACTTTATTAAACTATAATTGCTTTCTACTGTTATGGTCTAGCCCGATTGGGCCATCGCGAGTGTCAGGCGCAGACATAGTGGGGTTAGCACATCCTTTGCCAGCTGCGTGCCAGCTGCACTAGTTAGCTAGGACAAAAGGATACGTATTGATCAGAGTTGCGGGTCTCTGGTCAATTGACACTTATATTGCCGGTCGCACGCAGGGCTTGGCAACCGCCGCCAGCTGCAGGCTAAGCTAGGCTAGGTCAAAGACCTAGCCCATCACATCTACTAATAAAAGAGATTTAAAAAGAAAAAGAATAAAATGTATTACACTATTAAATTAAGCTTAATATAAATTAACGCTAAAACCTCTTTCCTTACTACTATTAATATAGAGTTTAAATAGTTAAGTAAAATCTAAATATATTAATTCTACTATATTAAATAACTTTAACTTTAAGGTTTCTTATACTTAAGTAGCTTTATTTTAAAGGTTTTAATAAGTAAAGTTATTAATTTTAGCTTAGTTTAATAGAGCTCATTTATCTATAAAATTATCTTATTTAAAATTCTTTAAAGGTGTATTATAGAATTCTATAGCTTTAATATATTAAAGAGGTTCTATAATTAATAAATAATAGTTAATAAAACATTAATAATAACCTATAAGTCTAAGCCCTTACTTAAGTTCCTTTAAGGTTTTAAGTATAGCTAAAGCATTAATAGCTTTAGTCTTTTCCTTTATTATATTAAAACCTATTTAAGAGATATAATATTTAAAGGCATTTATTTTATATTATTTAAAGTAGCATTTACTAAGTAATAAAGTATATTTAGATTTAGTAAGGATTACTAAGGTTAAGTTAATATACTAAAGGTATTTATTTAAAGAGTAAGAGAAGATAATAATATTATTAATATAAATAAAAATAAATTTCTATAAATATTTATAAAATATTATTTCTATATAATATTAAAAAAAGGATAGACTTATAGCTAGGCCTATAGTACTTACTATTAAATGTTTCAAACTACAGTAAGGTATAATAAAGGTAGTTTTTTAATAATCTTCTTTTTTAATAAACTATTAAAAGAAGCCCTTAGTAAGGTTAAAAAGGGAGAAAATTATATAACTTTATATAAAAGTAAAAATATTTTTTAAAGTAAAAAAGAATAAGTATTTTTAATTAATTAAGTATTTACTTATTATATATTAAGTACTATATAAGGCTTCTATATACACTAAACTATAAAAGCTAAAGATAAAATTAAATATAGTTTATTTAGTAGTATAGGTTTTATAACACTATTACTATAGAGTAAGTTTAAAACTATATTAAAGGCGTTAAAGTTTTATTTAAAATTAAGGTAGGGGCATTAAGCTAGCTTAAATAGGTTAGCGTTAAAAATAAAATTAATTAGCATTTTTACTTTATTATTAAAATAACCTAAAGCTACCTAAAATAGTTTTAAATATTTATAGATTATAGCTAGTATTTAAGCTTTAAATTCTAAACCTTAGTAGTTTAAAATATCTATATTTTTTGTTAAAAATAACAGCTATTTTCAGGAGACCTCATCCACTATAAGGACCTTTAACAGGCCTTATAACGACCCTAACCCTAACCTCTATAGAGACCTTATAGGGGGTCTTTAGGTTAAAAGCTAGCGACAGTGCACGTAACACACATGTATACACGTGTGTAGTAAGTGTAAAAATAGACATTTTAGCTAAGAGCTTATAGCTATAAGCGCCCTACTTTTCTAGCCTTTTTACCCTTAATTACGTACTTTAATAGCTAGTGTATGCTTAATTAAGAAGCTAATAAACTATTAGCTTTAGTAATTAATTTTTATAGTAATAAAGTATATTAGCTAAATTTTAATTAAAGATTTAAGCTATATTACTTAATAGCTATAAGGCCTTAAGTTATATAATCTATAAGCTACTTTAAAGAAGGAAATAAAAGGTTTTTAAAATTAAATTATATAAAGACTAAAGGTTATAAAAAGGAAATATAAGGAGTTTTATTATTACTAAAGTAAGGGGAATTTTTCTATATAAATTTCTTAATTTTTAGATTTTTAGGATTTTTTTATATATAGATTTTTATTAAGTAAATTTTTAGTATATATATTAGTAGGTTAGTTATATAGCTATAAGTTTATTTTTTTATTTTCCTATATAAATAAATTTTATAGAAAATAAAAAGTAGCTTATAAGCCCCTACTAGCTATATAGATCTATTAATAGACTTAGTAGGTATATAAAAAAGAATATTTATTTCTTTATAGCTATCTATAACTATATAAACTATTAATTAAATCTACTACCTATAATATTAAATAAATTAAATAAAATCTAAGAAAATTTATTTATATTTTATAAGCTAGAATTTAGTGTATTTTATATACTAAAAAGTGTGTATTAAGCTTTTAATATAGAAATAAGGCCTATAGTAACTGCTATAGCGCTATAAAGACCTTTTAACTATTAGCTTACTAAGCTTTACTACCTTAGTATTTTAAAGGGTAAAAGCCTCTATAAACCCCTTATTTTTAATAGGTTATAAGCTTAGAAGCACTTTTTAAGTACTAAAAAATTCACTAAATTTTATAAGATAAAGAGGAAATTTACTAAAAATTATTTAAATTTTCTATATTAAGGTATAGACCTAAAGAAAGACTTAGAAGCTATTATTCTTTCTATAAAAATAGAATAAATTCGCTAAAAGAAATCTCCCCTTCTATAAAATAGAGAGAAATATAGTATAGAAGAAATTCTACTTCTATAAAAATAGAATCTATAAATTATAGAAGCATTCCTACTTCTATAAAAAGGAAACATTATAGAAGCTTTCCTTCTATAAAGGCCTTAGAAACATTCCTATTTTCAAAGGCTAAGACCTATAAATAAAAGCTTTTATAGGCATTCTTTTTATGAATTCCTACTTTATAGAGCTTTTCCTTTCTCTATAATTTAGTAGCTATAGACTTTATAAACTTAGGGCCCTAGGCTAAGAGCTAAGAGCAGGTTTAGGTTAATTTTATAAACTAGCAAATTACTGCTTAGAATAATAATATCTTTAATATTCTATAAAAATTAAAAGATTTAGCTATAACTATAGCTAATAACCTAGTAAACAAGCCAGCAAATACACCACTAGAAGATCCTAATTCTAATAGAAGTGTAAGCTAAAATAAGGCTTCTAATATATTAAATTCCTATAATAACTCTATTATTAAAGAATTTAATAAAAGGGTTTATAGCTTCTTAGAGGCTATAAGGCTAAAGGGATTAGAAAATTATAATTAATAGAAACAAGCCCTAGTAATCTAATTTAAAGCTTTAAAAATGCCTAATTTTCTAGATAATTTTAAGGGATTTTCTAATAATTTAAGTGATCCTAACTAAGCTATTATTTTTATACTTTTAAGAGATAGCTATTCTAAAGGCCCTTAGGCTGCTATAATTTAGTAATAAGACTTAGTAGAAGCCTTTAGCCTTTTAGAAAGGCAGTATTCTTAGAGTGCTAAAATATAACGTAGCTCTTTATATTTTTAATTTTATAGCTTAAATTTCTAAAGCTTTAAAGGATCCTTAGAGGCTTTTAATGCTTTATTTAATAATTTACTAACTAAACTAGTAATTTCTAGCGTTTCTATAAAATCTATAGATTAAGTAAATTAATATTTATAAGCATTAAAATCTACTTTTCCTTAGTAGGCAGAAAGGTAACGATTTACTATAAGGACTAATAGAGCCTTAAGGATCCCTATAGAGGCACTAAATTTATAATTTTTAATAGTAGATCTACTAGAAAAGTAGCAAGATAAAAGCTTTACTATAGCTAAAGCTTTAAATTATAGAGCTATAAGCTTTAAGGAATCTATATATAGGGGCTTTAAAGAAAATAAAACCTTTAATTTTTATAAAAATAAAAATAATAAAAAGAATAACCCCTAAGAAAATAAGGGAAATTCTAAGTTCTTTTTTAATAAAAAGAAAGGCAAAACCTAGCCTAAGAAATCCTTTAAAAAGGCTAAGGATAAGGCTTAAGAGGGCGTATTTATACTAAGTAATTTTAACCTTATTAATAGCTCTTTAAAGCTTCTTAGCAAACCTAATAGCCTTAGTATTAGCAGTAAATCCACTAATTTTAGTGATTTTAGTAGTGTTATTAGCACTAAAAAAGACCTAAAGAATAAAAAACCCTTTAAGGCCTTTAATTTTAATTATAAAGTAATAAAGAACTCCCTTCTTTATAATATAGGCTTTATAGTATATTTAATTAATTTTAAAGAGCACTTTATAAGCTATATTTCTTATAAAAAGGGGGAAGCTAAGCCTATCTTTACTAGTAAGGGATCTATATATTTTAAGGGATATAGAAAAGCTAAATTCCTAGTGCTTTACTAATAAAATCCTAATAAATATAGGCCTTTAATCCTTTAAAACATATTATATTTTCTAAGTTTAAATATAAATATAGTTAGTAAATTAAAGCACTATTTAGTAAGAGGATATATAAGTAAAAATACTCTATATTTAGCTAATAGGTTTTATATTAGTCTTTTAAATATTAAGAAACATAGCTTTTTCTTTTAAATAAAAAACTTATATACACTTCTTTTAAAATTACTTAGTAGCTTTTATAGCTACTATAATAGTTATTTTAACTATTAGGTTTTTAGCTACTTTATAGAGGTTAAAATCCCTCTTTAAAAGCCTTTATAGGCTAAGGAAGCTATTAAAATTAAAGAATTAAGGGATTCTAATTTAAAACCCCGTAATACTATAGCCCCTTCTTCCTTAATGCCTATAGCCTTAGGCTAAGTCCCTTATTCCTTTAATTTAGCACCTAATTCCCTTAAATTAAAGCTTAATTCTTAAAGGGTATAATAGGCTTTAGCAGACCCTCTTACTATATTTTTAAAGGCTTTAAAAGACTTAAAAATAATAAAAGGTCTTTTAGAGCCCTTAAAACTATAGGCGCTTTAATAAAAGGCCTATAAATCCTCTAATAAAGCCTAGTAGGGAGCTATAGAAGAAGGCCTTATAGGGCCTAAAAAGTTAAGCTTAGGTGTTAAAAGTTAACCTTTAAAGCCTAATTTATACTAAAAATTACTAAAACTAATTAGAATTTAGTATATTTAGCTAAGGTATTTAAGGATTAACCTTTTAAAGAAAATAAGCTTATTAATTAAGGGAATACTGGATTTTACTAGTATTAAAAATAAGGATTTTAACTACTTAACCTATACTTAAACTAAGGTAGTTAGAAGACCTAATAAAAATTTAATTTCTAACCCTCCTAAAGCTTTAAATAGGCTAAAGAGGGATACAGTAAAAATTAGCCCTACCCTTTATAATAAGTAGTAAATTTACTTATTTTTAGTAAATTAAAAAACTAGATTTAAGTAGGTTTTATAAATACTTAAAGAGGGACTTACTGTATTTTTAGCTATTAAAAGCTTCTTTAAATCCCTAAAGAATAAGTTTAGTACCTACCCTAAATATCTATATTTTAATAGAGGTAAAGAAATTAATTCTACTTTATAGAGCTAGCTAGCTAAAAAGGGGATAAAATTTACAACCTTTTCCTCTTATATTTATAAGTAAAATAGATTAGCTAAGCGTTCTATTTATATTATTTTAGATAGATTATAGGCTACCTTATATTGATTTGGTTTACCGTTTTTTTTATAGAATTTCGTCCTTTTTTTAGTTATAAATTCTATAAATTTATTAGTAAATTTAACTAAATTAGCGTGCTTAGTATAATTATTAGTTAATAACTTTAATAGGCCTTTTATACTTAATTATAGCTCTTTTAGAGCTATAGGCTCTTATTATAAGGTCTTAATTCCTTTAGAAAAAAAACCTAAAGCTTAAAAGCTAGCCCTTAAGACAGTACTTAATAAGCTACTTACTATAGTAAGTTCTAAGATCTATATAGTATATATTCCCTTTAAAAGGTTTATAATAAAAACTAGCTTTTTTAGAATTATAGAACCTATAGGCCCTATTTTTAACAGCCTCCTTAGGCTTTTTATAGGGAATAATAGCTTTTTAAAGAGGGATTTCCTTAATAAAAATGCCCTAAAACCCTTTATAATTATAGAGGGAGCTAAAATAAATTTAGAACCCTTTAATTCTTTAATAAAGAGTAATTCCTTAAAGGGGGAAAAATAACTAAATAAGGTTATTCTTAGTAATAAGGATTACCCTATACTTTATAATTAAATAGTTAGAAATAAGCTTAGCTAAGCCCCTAGTCCTAAGGATTAAAATTCACTAAATTTAATGCAATTTAAGCCTGAAAAAATTAATTTAAATCTAGATAAAATAGATATTAATATAGGGGCTTTTATATATTAAATCTGCTATAAGGTATAACTTAAAGTAAAAGAAAATATACTTAAAAGTAAGCTTAAAACCTAAAAATAAGCTTTATATTTATTAAATAAAGCTAAATAGCTTAAAGCGATTTTTAGTGAATTTAAGTAACTTTTAAAGGCTAGAACCTTTAAATTTATAGAGGCAGACTAAGTCTTTAAAGGCTAGAAGGTTTTAAAAAATCACTTAATATTAAAAATAAAGAGAGATAAAGAAAATAATCCTCTTAAATATAAAGTATAGCTTATTACTAAAGGATTTATATAAATAAAAGGGTTAAATTATATAAATACTTTTGCTACTACTAGTATTCCCCTTAGCTAGCGAATCTTACTAGCTTTAATAGCTTAGAATAATTAGGAAATAGAGTAAATAGACTTTATTAGTGCCTTTTTAAATAGCTACCTTAAAGAACTTATTTATATAATAATTTTAAAGGGTTTTATAAAATTTATTAAGTAAAATCTATACTTAGCTAAATTAGCTAAAAGCTATAGCTATAAAGCTTTTAAAAGGTAAATAATTATACTTAAAAAGACCCTTTATAGCTTAAAGTAAAGCTTTAAAGAGTAGCAGTAAACGCTAATTAAAGTGCTTAAAAGCCTTAGTTTTAGCCCTTTTATATCTAACCCTACTATATTTTATAATTTAGTAACTAAAATATTTATTATTACTTATATTAATAATTACCTCTTTATAAAGCTAAACTTATAATATATTTAATAGCTTAAAAAGGCCTTATATAAGGCCTACTTTATAGAAGATAGGGGCCTTATTAAATTCTTTTTAGAGGTATAAATATAGTGTAATTAAAAAAATAAGGTCTTAAAAATCCACTAAAAATAATATATTTAAGAGGCTTTAATACACTTTAAGCTAAAAAATTATAAAGTAGTTAGAATTCTAATGTAGCTAGGGGTCTTAAAAATATAGCTTACTAAGCCTTTAAAAAGCTAAGAAATTAAAGAATATTAAAGTATAATAGAGACTATTATATACTTAATGCTTCTTACTAAGCTTAATATTGCTTTTACACTATAGTGGCTTTTTATAGCCTTAGCTAGTCTTTATTTAGAATATTTAAATACTATAAAAAGCCTACTAAAGTACCTCTTTAGTATTTAAAACCTTACTATAATTTATAAAGGTCCCCTTAAAAATTTAAGTAAAAATAACGTTATTAGCTATAGCTTAGTTAGGTTCTATAATAGTGATTTTACTAGAGATAAAAGCTCTTTTAAATCTACCTATATATATTTATTTAAGCTAATTAGTAGCTTTATAAGTTAGAAGAGCAAAAAAGTTAGTATAATAGCTTTATCCACTATAGAAGCTAAATTAAATATAATTTATAAGACCTTTAAAGAGCTTTAGTGGCTAAAGGGTATTTTTAAGGAGCTAAAGGCCCCTATAAAGCCCTTTATTTAGATTTTTTACAATAACTAAAGCGCTATAAAGACCGCCTATAATTTAATACTTTATAGCTATATTAAGTATACTTTATTAAAATTTTATTATAATTAACAATAAGTCTTAGCTAGGCTAGCTAAAATAGCTTATTTAAATACTAAGAAAATACTAGTTAATAGCTTAATAAAGCCCTTAGCTATACCTCTATACGCTATTTTCTTAAAGCTTATAAGGCTTTAATCCCTATAGTAATCGCTATAAATCTTAATACCTAGCTAAAGGTATTAAAACCCTTATAAAAACACTTAAAAAATATAAAATAATTACTAAAACAATTACTAAAATTAACCTTTAACTTTAATAATAAATTTTATTTAATTAGCTATATTTAACTATAGCCTTTTTTAACTTTTACTAAGAGCCCTACTTTTTAACTTTTTAAATTAATTATCCTTTTTTTTAAATGATTTTATTTAGATTTATATAGATTTTCTTTTTAAATTTAATATTTCTTTTTTTATTTTAGCTTTTAAAATACCTCTTTAAAAGGGGTATTAAAAATAATAGCTATTTTTAGGAGACCTTATCCACTATAAGGACCTTTAATAGGCCTTATAATAACCCTAACCCTAACCTCTATAGAGACTTTATAGAGGGTCTTTAGGTTAAAAGCTAGCGACAGTAGGTATAATATATATATATATATATATATAGTAAGCGTAAAAATAAACGTTTTAGCTAAAAGCTTATAGCTATAAGCGCCTTACTTTTTTAGCCTTTTTACCTTTAATTACACACTTTAATAGCTAATATATATTTAATTAAAAAGCTAATAAATTATTAGTTTTAATAATTAATTTTTATAGTAATAAAGTATATTAGCTAAATTTTAATTAAAGATTTAAGCTACGCTACTTAATAGCTATAAGGCCTTAGGTTATATAACTTATAGACTACTTTAAAGAAGAAAATAAAAGGTCTTTAAAATTAAATTATATAAAAATTAAAGGTTATAAAAAGGAAATATAAAGAGTTTTATTATTACTAAAGTAAAGGGAATTTTTCTATATAAATTTCCTAATTTTTAGAATTTTAGGATTTTTTTATATATAGATTTTTATTAAGTAAAATTTTTAATATATATATTAATAGATTAGTTATATAGCTATAAGTCTATTTTTTTATTTTCTTATATAAATAAATTTTATAAAAAATAAAAAGTAGTTTATAAGCCTTTATTAGCTATATAGATCTACTAATAGGCTTAGTAAATATATAAAAAAAAACACTTATCTCTTTATAGCTACCTATAACTATATAGACTATTAATTAAACCTACTACTTATAATATTAAATAAATTAAATAAAATCTTAGAAAATTTACTTATATTTTATAAGCTAGAATTTAATGTATTTTATATACTAAAAAGTGTATATTAAGCTTTTAATATAGAAATAAGGCCTATAGTAACCGCTATAGCGCTGCAGAGACCTTTTAACCGCTGGCTTACTAAGCCTCACTACCTTAGTATTCTAGAGGGCAAAAGCCTCTATAAACCCCTTATTTCTAATATCTTTAAAATCTAAAGGTTTCTCTTTTAAAGGTAAATAAAAGGGATAACTATTAAAATATTTAAAGTCCTTTAGTTTATTCTTAAAGTATTCCTAACTTAATAAATTAGTTAAGGTAATAAATAAATGTTTATTAACTATAAAGGTATATATATTAATAATAATATAATTAGGAATAAAATAACCTAAAAGTCAACCCTTATAGATATAAACTAAAGCTTTATTAAAGTTAACTATATAATAGACTTTTTAATTACTAGATATAATATAATTAAGTATAGTTATATATTTTAATTTAGTAGAGTTAGTAAAACGCTTAGGTTTAAAGATATAGCTATTAGTAGAAATTAGCTAAGTTTTAATATAAGGTTTAAAATTATAGCCTATTTTAGAAGGAATAATAAATTATTTTATTATATAGATATTAATAGCTCTTAAAAGGCAATAGCTTAGGTAATTTTAAAATATATAAGAAACTATAAATTAATAACTATTATTTAACTAAAGATAATTATTTTTTGTTTTAGCTCCTTAAATAATATATAACTTATTTTCTTTTAAGAATTTAATGCTTAAAAGTAGATTATAAAAGAGGGAGTTAATAATAAAGACTTTAGTAATTATAGTGAATTTATTACTAATAATAAGTAAAAAAGTAATAGAAATATTTATAATTTAAGAACACTAAACTTAGCTACTAACTCCGCTAATTAAAATTAGTTTAACCTTTAGAATTTTAAGTCTTAAATAATACTTTTAAAGAACTTTCTTATTAATAATATAAATATTTAATACTATATTAAAGGTTATATTTAAAATATTTTTAAAAGCAAGAATAGCACTATATAATTATAAATAAAAAGCTAAAGTAAAAGTCTTTTTATTAATAGTAAAAATATAATATTAATAAGATTTAGTGTAATAAAGAATAAAGGATAAAGAAAAAAAGGGATTAAATATAGCAGTAGAAGTTAAAGTAGAGTTAAAAAGGGTCTCTAAATATATAAATAAATTTATAGAAGATAAAGATATAGGGGAATAATATAAAATAACTAGTAGAACGTTTTCCTTTAATAGTTGCCCTTCTCTTTTATAGAGGAGTTACTATTTAAAGGGCTATTAAAAGGGGGAGTATTTTTATTATTAAATATAAAGGATTTATTATTAAAATTTTAAACTACTACTAAACTATTAAAGGTTTTAATAATATAAGCTTAAATAGATTAAAATAATGGTTTTTTTTAAATAAACTATAATACTACTTTATATTTAAGTAGGTTTTATATTAAAAGAAAGTGTTTTAATATTTATTTAAATCCTTATTATTTAAATTAGTCTTAAATATAGTTAGATAACAGTTCTAACTGTAATTTTAGGTATTAAATAAAGAAGAATATAGTTTATTTTAATTATTTTAAAATTAATTATCCTAAGTGTAGTTATTATAAAACTAACTATCTTAAAGGCAATTAGTGTAATTATTATATTAACTATTTTAGGGACAATCTATATAATTATTATAACCTTAAGATATAAAGGACTAGGAATTAAAATAAAATAAATTAATTAAGTACTTAAAATCTTATTAAGTCTATAGCTAATCGTTCCTAGCTATATAATATTAAGAAATTAGTTATTACTTAACGTTATTAAGAGAGATAAATGCTAATAAAATATTAACTAATTTAGTAAGAGCTAGGTCCACTCCTAAGACTAATTAATAAGCTATTTAGTCTTTATTAATACCACTAGCTTTATTAAAAAGTGAAATCTTTTAGTTAATATATTATTAAAAAGAGAGATTATTTTCTTTAGTAAAGAAATACTATAGCTTATTAGCCTATAAAAGACTATATCTATAATTTTAGTAAAAATAGTTAAATAGTATTTATTTCTAAGCCTTTAAATTATTATAGAGTTAATTTTTATTATAATTTAATAGGGAATTAAACTATCAATAGCCTACTATAGCTAGTTTAAATATAAGACTTAGGATAATATTTATAAAAATTTATTTTATACTATATAAATAACTAAAATAGTTTAACTTAAAAATATAGAATAAAACACTTTTAATTAAAGAATTAAAAGTAAAAAGTTCTACTTTTAAAGTAAGAGATTTAAATAAAGATTATTTATAATAGTAACTAAGCTATTAAAATAAAGGTTATTTTAAAAGAGAGGGTAAATTATATAAAGGAGGTTAGGCTATAGAAGCTATAAATAGCTATTAAACTACTATAGTAAGAGAATTATAAAGAGCTTAAGGAATAAAATACTAAAGAGGAAATTTATCTTTATTTACCTAATCTTTAATATTATCTTTATTTAAGCTATAGAAAAAGCATTATACTATAGCCTATAACCTACTTTTACTAAAAAAGGTAACTATACTAAACTAAACCTATTATATAATTTAATCCTTAAAGTAATAGCAGTTTTAAATAATAATGCTATATAATATAGCTAAAGCCTATTAAAGAACTAAGTCTATTAATAAACTATATAAAATAGCTATATTTAATTAAAGTTAGTGTAAAGTAAGTTTTAAAATAGCTTAATATAGAATTATAGCGTTTAAAAGGTATTAAAACTAATTATAAAGTATAGAAAGAACTAGAGAAATAAAGGCTATAGTAAATAAAAACTCTTAAAAAATATAAACGTTATTAATAAAGGTAAATAAAGATTAATAAAAGTAATATAGCTTAAATTCTAATGTCTATACTGTAGGCCTTAATAGTTATAATCTAGATTTTAATATTAATAATATAAATTATATTATTAAAATAGTATATTAATTCTTATAAATTAGCTACTTATCCTTACTGCTATCTTTACTGTTTTTAAGCTAAATATCTATTAATAGAGCGGGCTTTATAATAAAGTCTTTAAAATAATTAAATAAGCTAATTTCTAAAGAGAGAGACCTATAATTTAAGTGTTAAGAAGTAGAGTTAAAGGAAATATTTAAAAGCTAAGGAGAATTCTAATAAGTCTAAGGATTTTAAATAATACTAAATATAATTAAATAACTAAAGGTACTAAAGTTAAATAAAAGAAAATTACTTATAAATAGGTTTAGTTTTAATATAATATTAGCTATATTAAAGGTATTAATAAAGAAGGGGTAAAGAGTAAGGTTTAAGCTTAATAAATTAAGTTAAAATAATAATAAAGAGTTTTATAAAGGCTAGGAAATTTCTTTACTTTAAGTAACCCTTTTAAGTTAATATTAAAGACTATTAGTTAAAGATAAAAGGCTTAAATAATTATATAAAGAGCTTTATTAAGCTAATTACTAAGCCTTAAATTTTAAAGAGAGGGATCTTAAAGGAATTTAAATCTTAGATTTTAAAGGAGATTTTAAAGGAAATACTAAATAAGTTTAAACTATTAACTTAAGGTAGGTACTTTAGATATAATATTTAAATAATTTATATAACTAAGCTTAAAGCAATAGAGAATTAAAAAATAGGAGTTTAAGTACTTACTAAGCTTAATAAATATAAATATAGGTAAAATAAAAGTGTGTATTTAAAGAAATATAATAAGTGTGTAAAGTATTATTAATAAAAGGTAGTAAATTATATTAAAAAGAAAGGAGAGAAAGTAAAATATTCTAAAGAAGGAGGTAATTAAGATTTAAAGAAGGTAGTAATACTAAAGGTTATTTAACTTTAAAAGATATAAAAAGTTACTTAGCTTTAAAAGGTATTAAAGGTTATAATAAAGAAAAAGCTATTACTTTAATAGACACTTAATTTAGTAATTTATAATAATTATTAGTAATTCTTTTAATAAAAATAAATTTACCCTATATATTTTAAAGGCAGTTTCTGCTTTTTCTATAGAGTATGTTATAAATTAAATAAATATAAAAATAAAAGAAAAGAAAATTAATAGAGAATATTAATAAAAGACCTAATAACTTTAAAAAAAGGTAAAGGAGGAAAATTTTAAAAGAGATTTATATTTATATTAGTTAAATATAGAGGCTATAAGGCACTTATATCTAAAATACTTAGCACCTTCTTTATTTAAATAAAAGCTATTAAAAAGGTAGAAATCTTAAAAAATGTGATGGATTCAAGCTGGTGGCTTGGATCTTAGATGCATAACAATGCAGGAAGGGCTTATTAGCCTTATTAGGAAAGGATAGGGGATATATACTACCTATAGGGCCCTACTATACTTCTATTAGAACCGTTCCTAGTAGGGCCTTATTAGGACTTTATTAAGTAAGTATATAGAAATTTAGAAGTATATAAACTAGTAGGAGAAAGAGAGGGATAGAGGACTTCCCTTTTCCTTATAGTTAATAATAACTCTATTAACGCTAGATTGCAGTAGCTATCTAGGCTAGTCCATAACAAAAAAAAAAGAAATAAAATCTCTTAGCTAATAGTCTTTGTTTTTAGTTCTTTTAAAAAATTATTTAGTTAATCCTAGTAATTTATATTATTAATAAGGTTAGGCTAGTAACTATAATTAAAGGAATTTAAAAGATATAGTAAATTAATTATATAATAGTAATTAATAAGGTTAATTAAAGGTTAGTAATTAATAGCAAGGGAGCTTATTTAACCTAAAATCTTTAAAAAAAAGTCGCTTTTTTAAAGAATCTGTAATTTATATAACTTAACTATTAAAGGATTAGTTAGCAGCAATTACTACTATATTACAGGACTTTAAGAAGGGGCTTATAGCTATAAAAGGGAATAAAGAGACTATAAGGGTTCTAAATAAGCTAAAAGCTAACAGAACTATCTCGAGTGATGATAATAATTAAGAGAGAGAGCTAGAAGCTAACCACAAGCCGAGGTGGGTGGAGGCCCGAGGGGCTGACCACGTGACTCAGCGCAGTGGGGGACCCAACAGACCAACGACGTGACCTTGGTTCATGACCAAGACATGTCCTTCTATTTTGAGTGATTTATGTATACATATACATAAATTTGTATATAAATTTTGTGTATTTATTCATTTCTGGGTTTTTGTCCAAAAAAACGGCCTTTCATTACCGCCAGGAACTCTAGGTACACAGCACTACGCATATGTCGGGTCACCCACTAGGCTTCTCTTCTCTTTGTCGCCTTTCTCCTCGACAATTTTAGATAGTTTAGCTAGTCGGGGCTCATTGAATCACCTTCATTATTTCCTCTTAGCTTATATACCTTTCTTTCAAAGTTCTATGATATAGTAGTAATTATAGCTAACTAATTCTTTAATAGTTAGATTATATAAATTATAGATTTTTAAAGAAGTACCTACCTTTTAAAGAATTTTTATGGGTTAAGCGTTACTCCCTCACTGTTAAGTACCGTCACATAATCGCAAACACTACGTCTATCGCATTCCCTCAATTGTAGTCATCAGCTCGCCCTCGCTAGAACGTCCATATGTTGTCGTGAAGATTCCTCCATCTGTCGTTGTGAAGCTTTTATTTCTCGCTGTATTGCGTCTAGCTAATCGATAACTCTATCGAGTTTCGGACTGTAATCGATTAGCTAGACGCAATGCAGCGAGAAATAAAAGCTTCACGACAACAGATGGAGGAATCTTCACGACAACAGATGGTTGACATGCTTAGGGCCTTGCCGGTAGACGATCGTGACCTGGTCCCGCCAGCGTTCAAGGTACAAACGCTAGTTGACCTAGTATTTACCTTTAAGTTCTATTAGCTTCAGCTCTATCTATAGTCTCTTCATTTTCCCTTGGCTTGCGTGCCCCTTCTTTGGAGTCCCGCAGCAGGTACCGTCATTGCCGCCTATGCCCATGCGGTCAAGGGCAAAAGTGCTGCCGGGAAGTTTCCTCAGCTACCTCTCAAACAGATTCATTCCCGGCTTCTCAGCCACGAGCATCAGGTTTCGGGGCGAAATCCTCGCGTCAAAGATGGGCACGACACCCACGGCCTGCGCCCCCGCTTCCCGGAGAAACCAAAACCGATCCATGGCAATGAGGCTCTCGACGACCTTGCAGCAAAGCACGCTCAGCGTCCACAGAATGGCAATCTGGCCCTCGCGATGCCCATAACGCTCTTCGTAGGCGGCCAGTTCTGCTGTCGGAATCGTGCCCCGCTCAATGCCCAAGCAGTCCATGGCGCGATGCGCAAATGTGGTAAAGGTGGCCAAGTCTCCCTTTCGCGTGCCCCAGATTGGCCGGTCGCCGTCAGCATTGCCAACCTGCACGCCCTTGTCGTGGAATATCTTTTCGAGGATGGCTCGGTAGAGACGGCGTTTGCTAAAGACAGAAGACGCCGCCGGACCGGGTTGCGTGTCGGGTCTCGTCCAATTGTTTGGCGACTGGCATGCTGTCATCAGCGCCGTGGGACTGAGCACGACGCCGTGCTGTCTCAGGGCTGCGCTGATGGGGAAGCCGGTCGGGTGGCTTGGCGATCTGGGCGTGATGTGGTTGTAGCAGCAGCCTATGGCGGCAATGGCGTCGACGCAACGCAGCGTCGTAAAGTATCGCAGCATATGTTCTGTAAGGCTCCCGCAGGCATGTAGGCCCACCAGCATGCACTTTTCCCCGTCGGCCCATTCTTCAATCGTGGCGGCCAGGGCCGGCCCGCCGTCTATCCAGCGGACCATGGCTTTCAACCTGCTCTCCGGTATGCCCAGGGACCTAGCAAGAGCTTGTGAGCCCGCGACTTGGGACTGGCTGCCGTCTATGCACAGAAGACGCAGGTGAGGGAACAGATAGGCGAGGTTGATGGAGAGATAGCCCTGTCCAGAGCCCATGTCGACGATTCGAGTGATGGCTTTTTGCTGGCAGACGCCGTGGATGTAGGCCACCGCTCTGGACACCTCGGCGCTCTTCTTCGTCTTCATGCGCAGGGACAGGGCTTCTGGGAGGACCAAGACCGGCCCACGACGCTTCGTTCGCGGGAGCGCGAGCGACTTCAAGGTATCCAGCCACCTGGTCAAAGACTGCGGCCGGCCGGCCACGGGTCCAGGCTCAGCGGCGTGGTCCTTCGTGCCTGGGCCGCCATCTTGGTCGATGCCATCTATAAGGTCCTGCTGGGCCAGACGGTGGTCCGGCCACGACGACCACCAGGCGGTCCATTCGTGTGGCAGCTTCTGCCAGGCGTCGTGGATCAAAGCATCGTTGACGTGGATGCCGCCCGTGATCTGGCGGACGAGGGGCGTGGAAACAAAGTCGCAAAGATGGTCGGTGTAGGTCTCGGGATTGTCGTACTCGTCGGGGAGGGTGAGCATGGACGACGATGCAGTTGAGTTCATATGCATAGTACCAGCTCGAGGCCAGATCATCGAAGCGAACCTCGAACCAGACGCGGACGGTGGTTGCCTGCCGAAAGAAGGGTTTGCGGGCCGCGGGTGTCACGTGCCACCAAACGGCATGCAGCGGTCTGTTCCCGCGATCCCTTCATCTCTTCCTCTTTTCCTCTTTTCCACTTTTCCTCTTCCCCCTCGGTGCTACATTGCCTATTGTCGGCGCACGGCCTCGAAGCCGCACGGACAGACCCCGCCGCTAGGTGCTCACCGATAGCCTCGGCCAGAGACTTTGACGGACAAGATGGAGTCCCGGATCATGCCCATCCTCGGTTTGTCGTAGCATCACAGTCGCTCACCGCGAAAACAGCCCATCGTTGACGTCATGCGATCCTGATGGGGATAGTCTAACGCTATTGTATGTCTATGGGGTAAAAAGCTTGTAAAGTCCATTACGTCCCTCGCCTCTCTGGTAGGTTCCGGTCAAGCGGACTGCATTGTATATCAACGGCAACGCACGCCCTGGCCCGCACAGGGACTATTTATAACAGGGACTGAAAACTGGAAGCCTCTTGAGTCTTGACGCCCATCGTCGACTGACGAGAACCGACACCACAATCAGCATTCACAATGGGTGGCAAACCAGAGACCTCCGTGGAGCCGACGTCTCCATTGTCGTCGTTGCGCAACATGGACTTGGTCCTGCGCCTCTTGTCGACGCTGGTGTGTATTGCCATCCTGGCGCTGGGCGGCGTCAGCGCTTCTCACTCGGGGGTTTTCCTCCTTGCCATTCTTGGACCTCCGGTATGCTTGTTATTTTTCTTTCTTTTTTTTTCTTGTCTTTGCTGTTGCTATGTGGCTCTTTAAATCCCTAAAAAAAAAAAAAAAAAAAAAGGCGGAAAAAAGATAGAGAGAGAGAGAGGTACATTCATAGTATGTACTGACGCCACAAACACAAGGCGGCCTGCGTCATCCTCTGGTCTCTCCTGCAGTTCAGTCTCTCCGCCTCGCGCTTCGAGCACATGAACTTCCGGTCCCGTTTCAGAATGGTCATTGGAGTGCTCATCATCATCGGGTTCGGCATCGCCATCCTCTGCCTGGGTTTGTTCCGGCAATGGTGGGCCAACAACGACAGCGGCTTCAGCTCCGATGATTTCGACGACGACGAGCACAAATCGCGCAATGAGAAGCTCGTCACCAAACTGACTATAGCGGGCTTAGTACTGGGATGTGTGGTGACGTACGTACATGTGGCAATTTATAAGGGACATGGACACGCTCTTTGCACAAATGAAAAGAAAACCCATGCTTATGATCGGTGTTTAGGGTCATTCAGCTCGGGATTTGCTGGGTCACGCTGCGCAGGCTGCTGCTGCATCGGAGAGAGACTATCGTCTAGGGAGCAGCGCCGTCACGTGCTTGGCTCTTTTCCCAACGGTCCTCGTTGTGGTGGGTTTATCGTAGATGATAGTTTTTTGGTGGGGTTTTTTGAGGGGGTTTTTTTGGTTTTTTTTTTTTTTAAAAAAAAAATTATACATGATGAATGAGAAAACGACATTCATGCCGGTGTCTTGTGGAGAGGCCACACTGTCGCGTCACGTCATAGTCACAGTCACGGAGCGAAAGGCCGTTTGTATTATGTAATGTGTGCAAGATGGGCCACGTATTTTCCCTGCACAGTCCGCGCAGTCCACATCTCCAGACTCCACACATTCATCCATTCGTTGCAAATCTCCACATTTCTCTTTCTTTGCATGCCTGCCCCGTCCCGTCTTGTTACGTTGAGCGTCGCCGCGCCAATTTTCATCGCTGCAAACATTCGCCCCTCGCATCTCACTTTTCTAACCGGTCTTCCCGACGGCACGCGACGTCCCTATCATGACAAGCTGGTCTCGCGCCACTCGCCATCCATCCCTGCACGCCATCTGACCGCCATTTCTTGACATCAACGGCTCGTGCGATTTCTTTTTCCATTCCCTTTCGTTCCACGATTCTTCGCGCCCAGGCATTTGTAACGACTATTTTGTACAACGTCATTCCAGGAACGGCGAGCAAAAAAAGCCAGCCTTGCTTGCAGCGAATCGCTTCGAAGAACACGCGCGTAATCGCAAGTCCTCTCTCGGCCCCTTTGCTTTGCATTCGGACGAAGCGAGGGCGAAACAAAAAAAAGAAATACGAACGAAAAAAAAAAAAAAATGACAGAATGGGCGAAACTCAAGGTCGTCAATCTCAAGGCCGAGCTTAAGAGGCGGGGTCTTCCGCAGGGGGGGTTGAAGACGGAGCTCGTGGCGCGACTGGAAGAGTCTGACGCGGCGGAGAAGCAGGCAGAGCTGGCAGGGCCTTCCAGTCATGGCTCTGATTCGGCAGCCCAGGATGATACGTCTCAGACTGTCGATGGCGAGGATAGCAGCGGGGCGGCGCAACACGAGGAGGCGGATCGCAGCGCGACGGCTGGAACAGACGCGGTGGAAGCAACGACGCCTGAGGACGAGGCAGTTCGTGGTTCAAGCGTCGCCGAGGGGATTGTGCTCCAGCCCGAGGACAGGTCTCCTCCGCCAGAGCCAGAGCCAGAGGACGAGCGAGAAGCAGAACAGCAAGCGCCGGAGTTGGAGCCAGAACTGGAACTAGGGATGGAGCCAGAGCCAGAGCCAGAGCCAGAGCCAGAACCCGAGCCAGAACCATCAGCAACCATCCACAAGAAGCACGATTCGTCAGAACCAAGCTCAAAGTCGACGGCCGACGAAGCCCCAGCCCAAGACAGCCCTCCCGCCACGACCAGCACCAAGACCTCGTCCTTGGAGTCCGCACAAGACCAAGACGTCAGCATGCAAGACGCAGAACCCCTACCAGCCGACAATCCCTCTCCGCCCCAATTCCACGCACAGCTCGCATCCGACCCCGAAGCAAGGCAGCTCGAGGCGCAAAAGCGCAAACGCCGGTCCGCCAGCCCCGTGCCTCCAGAACAAGACATTGCCAGGAAACGAGTGCGCGCCACGTCCCCGTCGGCCGTCGAGCAGCACGAGCAGCAGGATGCTCCCCTCCCAGGCATTGATTACGATCGCCACGTCGAGCCGTCCATCCACCCGGCCACATCAGCCCTCTACATCAGCAACCTCATGCGGCCCCTCCGCGCCGCCGACCTCCGCGCCCACGTCGTGGCCCTGGCCGCCACGCCCGGCAGCGCCCCCGACGACAACACCGTCACCAAGTTCCATCTCGACTTCATCCGCACGCACGCCCTGATCGAGCTGTCGTCCGTCGCGGCCGCCTCCCGCGTGCGCCAGCTGCTCCACGGCCGGGTGTGGCCCAACGAGAGCAACCGGAAGGCACTGCACATCGACTTCATACCCCCCGACAAGATCGACCCGTGGATCGCCCTGGAAGACACGGGGGACAGGCGGCCCGCCACCCGCTGGGAAGTCGCCTACACGCCCTCGGCCGACGGGAGCACCATCCACGCAGACCTCGTCTCGACATCGCTCTCCTCGTCCGCGTCGAGCAACCGGCCCGGCCCGGCCCCGTCGTCCAAGCCTCCCCCCTCCGCAACCACCATGTCGCCGCCCGACCGCGGCGTCAACTCCGCGCCGCTTGGCCCGCGCGGCTACCCCGACACCGGTACCTATCAGCGCTAATTAATGTGATGTGATCACATCCGTTT